>RJWM01027894.1:9419-26373 GCA_004363535.1 Dasyprocta punctata | reverse complement strand
AAAAAAATAATAATAATGAATCCCCAACTTCAATAATTATCAACATGTTACTTATCTTATTTCATCTACTGACTCAGAAATAAAAATCTTTGGGCAAGTACTCTTGAGTATTTTAAAGCACAACCCAAACATAGTATTGATATAGAGCACACGATATAGGACCTCCAAACAATATAAGGGAAATACAACTCCCAACCTGAAATACCAAGTTCATGTTCTCTAAAATAGAGGAATGAGTTCTAGGAACAATGGAGATAAAGAGTAGGAACAGTTTATTGAGAGAAAGAAAGTTTCTGTTTAAGGGAGGCTGAGGCAGAAGGATCGTTGTGAGTTTGAGACCAGCCTGGGCTACAAAGTGAGTTCAAGGCCAGCCTGAACTGCAGAATGAGACCCTGCCTCAAAAAAAAATAGGGCCACAGATTTAGCTCAGTGGTGCAAGCTGGCAGGCACGAGTTTGTGTGTTTGATCCCCAGCATAAAAAAAAAAAAAATAAAGTTTCTGTTTAAGAGAGACAGAGGCCAGACCCAAGCCTCTCCCCATGAGTTAGTGCTATTCATGGACTGGGGGGAGACAGAACAATGGCTGCACCAGCAAGCAAGCCCAGTTTGGGAACCAGCGCCATGTGCAGGCCACTGATGGACTGGGAACAGCCAGACCCCAGCCCCTTCCTGTGCATGGACTGGCAAACAAGAAGTACCAATCCCCCTACCCTGTAAGCGACCGGCTTTTCCGGTGAAACACAGGCTGGGATGCTAGCTATTGAGCTGAAATGCAATTGGATGCCTGTGGTGCTTTGGTGTTTCACTAACATTGCAGGTCTAGGGCCAGTGGTCTGATCATAGGTTCAGAGGATATCGCTACGCAGTGGGGCATCTAGGAGGGATCTCCTTCAGAGAGTTGTAGCTAGTTGATTCCCTATTGTTTTGTTTTGAGGTCCTATATCATTTCCATTGTTTTGTTGGGTTGGGTTTTATACTCTTTCATTTTGATTATGTTAAACCCGATGGCAGGAGAAACTATTTCAAGGATAGCAAGATATATTATAGTTGCAATTTTGGATTTACTATTGGCTTGTTTTGAAATCCTTTATTGCATTCATTGTTTTGTTTTTATTGTTTCTATTCTATTCTGTTCTGTTTGATTTTTACTACATCTGAAGTTATCTGCAGCTATTTTGAAGACATCAAAAGGCATTATGGTAACTATTGTCGATTTCATAATGTTTTGAAGTCCTGTATCTCTTACACTGGTTTGTTCTGATTGGTTTTATTCTGCTTTATCCTCTTTAAAATAAAAAAAAAATACAAAAAAAGAAAAGAAGGGACAGAGGAAGCCCAGAAGGTAGGCTGCTCACCAACCCCACTTGTCAAGGATGTTTTATTAAGCAATGTCATCAGGTGAAGCAGATTCAAGGTGGGACAAAATTATAATCAGTCAATAAGATTACAAATATAATTGCTTAGGTAATGTTGATCTAATGGGAAATCAAAAGGTAGATATGAGGCACAAGGACTTTCCTGGAAGGGGTGAGTTAAGAAGGTTTGGTCCTCCACCCCAAGGTGATTGATATCTGTCTTGGTTACTTTTTACTTGTTGCTGAGACAAAACACCTGACACACAAACTAGGGAAGGAAAGGTTTATTTAGCTTACAGTTTTTGGAGGTTTCAGTCCACAATCAGCTGGCTCCAAGGCAGGGTGGCATGGCACAGGAACAACACTTCAAGGCAGCAGCCCAGCAAAAGCAGCCAGAGTAAAAAGGGGGACAAGAGTAAGCCTCTTCTCCTCCTTTATATAGTGCACAGGACACCCCCCCCCCAGGATGGGTGTAGCATCCACAAATCTCCTTGCCTTCCTTTGCACAGGATAAGGATGTTTACAATATAAGACCCCTGGCTCCCTGCTGAGTCTCTCAGCTAAACTTCTGACCTTCTCAAATTGACACAATGACCAGGTAACTGCTTGTGCTCTACACCCCAGGATGTAGAGCTGCTGCCTTACTTAAGCTTCTAGACTTCTCAAGTTGACACAATGTATAAACCCTAACAATATCTATTTAGAATATCAATCACTGCTGTTCACCCCTAGGGGAAATATAAGGGTGAGTAGTAACTCTTTTTCTTGAAACCTGGCCTTCAGTATGTGTGCCTCCAGCCACAGTTTTCTCTGCACTAACTTTTCAAAGGTTCAGCCCTGTCTGACTGCCTAAAATATTTCTAAATAACTTGGCTATATACAACTGTATTGTAGCAGGAAATTTCCCAAGTAAAACAGAAAGGAAGGCTCTTCCCACTGAGGAGATAAGAAGACAGCATTTAAACTTTACACTTAGCAGACTGTTGAATTTTCATGCCCATGGACTGTTGCGGGATAGTTCCCCAAGGCAACAGCCCTGAGTTTACAAAGAGTTTAGTTCAAATAGAATTTAGAAGTGGGAGGTACAAAGCAAGTGACAAAATGTTACATAATTGGTTACATGTATTGAGTCATATATTGACAAGCAGACTAGTCTTTTTTTTTGGTACTGGGGATCGAACTCAACCTCACACCTTACACCACTAAGCTAAATCCCTGGCCCTATTTTTTGAGGCAGGGTCTTATTATGTAGTCCAGGCTGTCCTTAAACTCACTATGTAGCCCAGGCTGGTCTTGAACTTGCAATGATCCTCCTGCCTCAGTCTCCTGGGTGCTGGAATTACAGGCATGTGCCACCACACGCAGTTAGGCAGACTAGTCTTGAACAGATTTGTTGAAACAATGGAATTGTTTATCATAATATAGAAACATTCCAGAAATAAGAGGAGGGGCCCTTACAGAGCAAGCATAGTTAAAGGCATTACCATAATATAAAACCATTCCTAGGGTCAGGAGTTTGGCTCAGTGGCTTGAGCAACTGCCTGGCAGGCGTGAGATTGTGAGTTTGATGCCCAGTGCCACACACACACAAAAAAAGAAAATATTATGAAAACCATTCCAGGGAGGGGATCCTACAGGGTGAGCATAGTTAATGATGACCTTGATAGCTCAGGGTGCCTTAAAGTATAGACAATTACTCTGACTCAGTGCTTATCAGAGATACACAGCTGGGTTTTAGACATTGTCAAAGTCAACTGAATTCAGGAGCTGAAACTTGGTCAGAGACCTCTAATTTGTATCATGAAATACCCAACAGTTTGCTATTTTATAAATGTGTTCTTACATTATAATTGAGCCCCAACAGCACTGATGCGTCTAAAATCAAATGTGTGAAAAATGATGGACATGTCACGGTGGATGATGGGATACTGGTCTGATTTCTAGGTTCTTGTGCACAACAAATAATTGGATGTGGCATGCCACAGTAAGGAAAAAGCGGTGAAGTTTAATGAAGTTTGATTAGGTGATGGTAGGTTCAGAATAAACAGGCTCATGGGTTGGGTTTAGGAATTTAAAATGATGGTGGAGCATGTCTGAAATCCCAGCACTTAGGAGGCTGAGGCAGAAAGTAAAAGAGTTTTGCACTGATGTAAATAATTGTTTAATTATGGTGATGGCCTAACATGGCAGAAGGCCAAAGTGGGACTGCTCACCCTGACAGTCACTTCCTCCTTCCCCTTCGGCCCAAATTGCAACTTTCAATCAGTTCCTCACATGTCATCAATGCCCACTCCATGTGCCACTTCTGATCAGAGGTCACATATACACCCTACTCCACTGTACCTGGTCGAAGGACATAGCCCAACCGGCATGGGTTGTGTGCTCCTTCCCACGTCCTCTCAATAAACGCATTCTTCTTTTTCACTTTTTGCTTCTCTATTGTGCAAAAAAAAAACCCTACCATATTAGTGCCTTGTGACTCAGATTGTCAGTGTTTGTGAGCTCCTGGAGGTTACCTACGATTCTAACCTCCCCTGCCCAACCAGCCACTGTTCCTTCCTCTGGGACCTGCTTATTTGCCGCCACCAGCCTGCATTCAACACCAACCCACCTCATTTGTCACAGGTGAGCCACCATTCTGTCCAGGTTTTCTGTTCCATTTTCCTAGCCTTAAAAATTCGTAAGCTTATGTCAGATAACCTCTTGCCCCCTGGACAAAGATAGCAGTTCTTATGTTCCTTAGATAACCAAGGCAGAGCTGCTACCATGTTGTCTGGGATCCCACCCCACACTCTCGGAGATGAGAACAGGTGTTGGGATCTTCCATGTCACATTTTCAAGACAGGTGATGACCTCTTTTGATAAGTGTGACCCAGGACAACTCTCACGTCCTTGGAGAGGACTAAATCCCTCACATTCTGAGCAGAGTTGCTCTCTTGGCTTACCTCTAATTTGGTCACTATGGGGAATACTATTTCCTGTCCCCCAAAACACACCTCTGGGGTGCCTGGTTCGTAACCTTGGTGCTCTTGACCTAAAGACGTCTATAAAAGCCAAAAGATTGATCTTATACTGCCAGGAGGCCTGGCCAACCTACCAGCTTAATGGCAGCCCATGGCCTAAGGGGAAAACGTTTGACCCCTCTATTCTTCAAGATTTATATAACTTTTGCCACAAGGGTGGCAAGTTGGCAAAAATCCCTTTCTCACTCTGAGGACGTGTTCTTCTCTCATTCAGTCTCCCCTTTCCTCACCTCGAGCAACCTCTTAACTCTTCCTTTACTTTCTTTCCCCAATCGCAGATTCCTCGATCCCCTCAACCCCATCCCCTCAACCCGAGCCATTTATCCCATCAGACGGCCCCTCTTCTTCTTTCTCCTCTGCTCCTGCATTGCCATTCTCCCTGCCGGCTCACCACACTTGGTCTCACACATCAGCCACCTAGGAGGCCACATGGTGTTTGACCACCATCTTGTAATCCCACACCACATGGTCCTCAGCAGCCATCCTGCTGCAGCTTACATGGAGGACAGCTACCATCTTGCAGTCCTCTACCATGTCACAGTCTGCCACCATCTTGCTACAGGTCACAGGGTAAATGGCTGCTATCTTGCTGTCCCTCCTCATGTGATCAGCAGCAGCCATCTTGTGCTTTCCTGTCACATGGTGATGAGTCGCCATTTTATGATCAGTCACGCTGTAATTGCCCAGATACCTGCTGGGCAATTGGCTGCTCAGTGACCATCTACACTCCCACTCCACAGCCTTCTCAGTCTCAGTCCCTATTCCCTCTTCAGGAACAGGTTGGTCCCAAGGGACTTGTTCATATTCATGTTCCTTTTTCCCTTGATGACCTATCTCAGATTAACCATAAATTAGGTTCCTTTTCTGCTATTCTTATTTCAGATATCTCTGTTAATTTACCTACAAAAAGGTTCTGACTAGTCTATTTATACTTACATTTTTAAATTGGCCAAATATATTTGAGTGCACTCTAATTGTGTAAGGTATTTGTTAAACTGTATATGTTTCTATATGGAATCTATAAAGATCATCTATATATATTTCTTTGTATGTCATATTCACAAACAACTGTTCCTTTCTATTTGAGCTCAACAATCTTTTCTCTTTTCCTTTTTTTACATTTTTAGATCATTCACTCAAGGTTTATTTGGGTTACAGATTTAAAAAGCATGCTTTTACCTGGCTTGCCAGCTGGTCAAAATGATGCTAAAATTGGTTAAACAAAAATCCCTTGGGATGGAGAGCAACTGTTGGACAGGACTTCAGTTTATGAATGAGAAAGTAGTTGCCTGGTAACTTTTACCAGTTCTTATTTATTAATTGGAGGCCCCAATAATCTCCATAGCCATATGGGAGATACCCCAACTAAAGTTATAAAAATATATTAAGGTTCTTGATGCTAATACAAAAGTTTCACCTGGCTAAGATAATTCATTATTGCTGATCTTATGGTATATTCATGCCTTCAAATATAAAATCGGGATTGTTTACGATGATAAACATTTTCTTTCAGATCCGGACATCTGCCTTTTTCCTGTGCTCCAGCCAGGAATCAACATGAGGTTACCAGTCAAATAATAATTTTTATGTTCACAAAACGTCAGACTCCATCAACAAAAAGAGCCAATGGGTTACAATTGCTATAACTTAGAAGCAGTTTCTAAACTTAACTGTCAGCCCTACTGCTCATGCTTTGATTATACATGCTTTGATTAAAGTTTGTTCTTGCCTAGAAGGTGCCAAACCCCAAGGCATCATACAAAAAAAATATATACATGCTAAATTCCTTTTAGATTCCTTTCACTGGGATCCACCAGATCTTGTCCAGAAAAAGATTATATGATGTATATTGAGGCTATAATTAACTATACTCAAAAGGCCTTAAATGACACTGCAGCTGACCTCTCTCCTAAATAAAAAAGGTAAAATTAATAAAACAGGCTGTCCTCCTGTTGGGGAAAACTTCCCAAACCAAACCAAGCCAAGCCAAACCAAAAGGAAGACTCCTTGCAACAAGGAGATAAGATGGCAGCATTTAATCTTTACACCAGCAGACTGCTGGATTTCACACCAGTATACAGTTGCAGGGATAATTACTCCCTAGCGATGGCCCCAAATCAGGAAGGAGTTTAGTCTATATAGAATTAGCAGTGGGAGGTACAAAACAAGTGACCAAATGTTACACAATTGGTTACATACATTGAGTCATACATTGACAGACAGGCTAGTCTTGAAACAATAGAAACATCCTGGGAACTAGGGGAGGGGACTCCTACAGAATGACTATACTTGAGAGCATTACCATAATATAGGAATTGTTCCAGAGAGACAGACTTGACTGAATGAAATTGGGTGAAGGACATTACCATAATATAGGAGTTGTTCCAGAGTGACTTGACTGAATGATCACAGGTCAGCCCAAGGTGCCTTAAGGTATAGGCAATCGCTCTGACATTGTCAGGGTCAGTTGAATTTACCAGAGACAGCAGAACAGCAATTTGGTCAGTCTTCCAATTAATCATGAAAGATCTGTAAGTTTGTTATTTTGCTCCAGCATTCCAAAATTGGACGACATTAGACATTCTAACAGCACAGAAGGTACTTACACAATTGTAAAAACTAAATGTGCGTGTCAGTTTCTAAAATTCCCTAGACCTTTTCCTTATCCTCCTTATGGGAAGCTATTATTAAAACTGTACTCGCAATTATCCTGTTGATTCTATTATTTGGCCCATGCATACTTAATTGATTCTTTGCCCTTGTCTTCTCTAAACTTAAAGCTGTATGCCTACCCAAGATAAAAATGCCTGGTATCTACTGAGGACCATTAGTTAAAAGCTCTACAGAGTATCCCTGAGTGCTGTTCGACAACCGCGACCCTCTTCAGCCTGAAGAAGCCAGATTGATCATCACCCATTAACCCTCATGGCAGTTCAGGTTACTTCTTCAGAGAAAAAAATGTTACAGGCAGCTGAGTCAGTTAATAGGCAGTCAGACAGGGCTAGGCCCTCAAAGGAGCCAGCACAGAGGACCAGATGTCTTGTGACCTTAGAGGAGACAGATACTTCCTGCTGTAGGCCAGATCCCAAAACAAAAAGCAAAACTCAGCCCTCAAACCCCACAGGGAGACCTCTTAATATGGCTTTTCAAGTTTTCAATAACAGAGATAAAACTCAAAAGGAAACTTGGGCCGGGCATGGTGATGCACACCTTTAATCCCAGCACTCAGGAGGCTGAGGTAGGAGGAGCGTTGTGAGTTCAAGGCCGGCTTGAGCTACAACATGAGTGCAAGGCTGGCCTGAGCTACATAGTGTGACCCTGTCTCAAAAAAACTAGGGCCAGGAGTTTGGCTCATTGGCTTAAGCACCTGTCTGGCAGGCGTGAAGTTGTGAGTTTGATACCCGGTGCCACCAAAAAAAAAAAAAAAAAAAAAGAAATCCTCAGTCTCTGTAGTGGGTGTTGATGGCCAACCTACACAGCCTCTTCAAATGGGGCCCATACCATGCAGGTTCCAAACTCTCTTTTTCACCCATAGCTTTCTGATAATACCAACATGTCCCACACACCTTTCAGATAAAAATCATCTCCAAAAACTTAACTTCTTCTTTACCTTCTCCCTCCCCACAGCTCTTGTCCTCCAAACACCATCACAGTGTGCCAGAAACTCATCTCCTCCTCTTCCTTCTTCCCTTGTTGATCCCACAGAGACACCTCTAACCCCACCCGTGCTACCCATGCTATACCTCTTTTAATTTGTCTCAGAGATCCTTCAATTTTTCCTTGCATTCTCCAATATCCTATAGCTCCCAAACATTTACAGGGACTCAAATGTATAATCAAGCATCTTTTATTTATATTTATTTATTTATTTTGGTACCAGGGATTGAACTCACAACCTCACGCCTGCCAGGAAGGTGCTTAAGCCACTGAGCTAAATCCCCAGCCCTATTTTTTGAGGCAGGGTCTCAACATGCAGTTGAGGCTGGCCTTGAACTCACTTTGTAGCCCAGGCTGGTTCTGAAGTTACAAGGATCCTCCTGCCTCAGCCTCTGGAGTGCTGGGATGCACCACCACGCCCGGCAATCAAGCTCTTTTAGACAATGGCTTTTTCAAACCTACCCATTCACCCTACAATACTCCCATTCTCCCGGTACTCAAGCCTAATGGGTCTTATCCTCTGGTACAAGACCTTAGGGTAATCAATGAGCTGTCACCCCAATTCGCCCAGTGGTGCCAAACCCTTATACTATGCTCTCTCATATTCCTCCCTCCACCACTCACTTCACAGTCCTAAACCTTAAAGATGCCTTTTACCATTCCCCTACACCCTGATTGTCAGGATTTCTTTGCGTTTATGTGGACTGACCCAGACACTCTAAGGTCTCAACAACTTACCTAGACAGTGCTCCCTCAAGGGTTCAGAGATAGTCCTCATGTTACAGGCAACTGAGTCAGAAATATTATAGGCAGTCAGACAGGGTTAAGCCCTCAAGGAAACTGGCAGAGGACAAGATGTCTTGGTGACCTTGGAAGAGACACACACCTCTTGCTGCAGGCCAGATATCAAGACAAAAGGCAAAACAAATACACCCATATGCTAAGGATTGATATTCTAAATAGTTCTATATAAACCTGAAGAAGTCAGGAGTCAGCATCCCACCCTTTTACAGGAAGAGTCATTATCGTTAAACATCCCTCGCTTACTACGTGACTCGCCTCCCCATTTGTCCTTGATTTAATCAATTCTACCTGAGCAATTAATCTTATTGGTTAACCATGGTTATGTCCCACCTTATGCCCGTCTGCCTCGCGAGTTCCCAGTTTTCTCCATCATGGTTTTACTCTATAAAAGTCCCTAAATATGACAAAATCTTTGGCAACCCACTCGGGCCCCCTTCTGTCCCTCAGACAGAAGCTTTCTTTCTCTCAATAAATATCTTCTGCTCTTACCCTCCGTTGTTCCTAAAATTCATTCTTCGATTTTAGAGAACACGAACTCGCGCCGTCGGTATAGTAGGTTGGGAGTTTCATTCCCCCACATCATTTGGAGGTCTGGGATCGTTTTACCATATTATTTGGAGGTCTCCCACCAAGATCATTTTCCTATATCACTCATTTCTTTAGCCAAGCTCAGAGTACTTCCCCGGGCTCCTACTTTTCTAAGCCCTTTCAAACTCACATATGGCTGACCATTCCTACTCCACAATCTTCCTTCCTCCCAAAGTCTCCCTCCTCCTGCTGACTACATCCCAATCCTCTCCATTGTCCAACACTTATTACTACAACATGCCAATTTTTATCTTCCCCAACCTTCTGATGGAACTAAATCAGGTCCTTCCATATCCCGAGGAGATTTAATTTATCTTAAATCTTCTAAATCCACAGGACTACAACCAAAGTGGAGTGGCCCCTACCTGGTCTTCCTTGCAACTCCAATGGCAGTCAAGGTCATTGGACTGCCATCCTGGTTCCTCGTCACCAGGCTAAGCGGTGCCCTCCTAACTCTAACCCCACTGACTCTAAACATTCTGAGTGGTCATCACATCTCCTGTCTCCCACCCATCTCTGTCTCACCAAGGCCCCACAGCCACAACTTTCAGACTAAGTCATGTTTTGTTACCCTATTTGGTTCCTGATCCCTTACATTCTATTAGTTATCTTTTTCACTATAAGATTCTGGTCAATCTTTCCTAAAGACTCCCATATTACATAAGATTGCTCTCATACTGTTCTACCTAACAACTATGTTAGTTCTCTCCACCTTCAGCTGTTTAGTTAAACATGAGACCCCTCTGGGTCTGGGCTCTCATCTCACTTATAGTGATACACCACAGCCTTCCCCTCCCCTAGTCTATAATTTCCCAAACATGATTCAGCTGTCAGGCATTATGTTTCTCATGTTTCCCATTCTCTCCAGCTCAACCCCTGGACAAAGGACAAGTCCTACCTACACTTTTTACTTTTACCCTTTCAGATGGGGGAATAATGGCCTCCTGTAACTTTACCCCTCCCAGCTCCACGCTCATTTTTCAGATTCTTCCTCACCACGGTCCTGATGGAACAACACATTCAGATCAAGGGCGCCTTTCCTTCTACTTCTCCTGGGTTCTTTAATTATGATAGTGACCTGCTTCATCATAGCACCTTGTCTTTTTATTTCTCCAATCTAGGATGTAAGCAACGATATGCTCCTTGCCCTGGCTAAAACACCTGGTACCAGCTTCTACATGGGCATCAAATATCATCTGGTCAACCCTTCTAAACCCCAATCCAACACCCCTGTCCAGCAGGAAATAGTAAGAGAGACTCTTCATCCTTTCTTAACAATACAAAGATGGGAATGAAAGAGTTTTGCCCTGGTGTAAATTATTGTTCAATTATGGTGATGGCCTAACACGGCAGAAGGCCAAAGCAGGACTGCTTACCCTGACAGCCACCTCCTCCTTCCCCTTCAGCCCAAACTGCATCTTCCAATCAGTTCCTCATATGTCATCAATGCCCGCCCCATGTGCCACTTCCTATCAGAGGTCACATATACACCCCCCCCACCCCTGTATCCTGTTGAAGGACATAGGCCAACTGCCAGGGGCTGTGTGCTCCTTCCCATGTCCTCTCAATAAACACATTCTTCTTTTTTACTCTTTGCTTTTCTATTGTGCAAAAAAAACCTAACAGAAAGTTGATGCAAGGTCAAGGCCAGCCTAGGCTACACAGCAAGAACTTGTCTCAAAAAAAAAAAATTTAAAGTCAGGCCAGATCTAGGGCATCTCCCATTGGGTCTTCCAGGGTGACTGACAATGTGATTGACAGGGTGCTGAGTCAGATCAGCCATGCCAACTGCACATGTCCTTTCCCATAATTCTCTCTTTTAATTGCATTATGTATGAAGCTTCAGTGGGCTCCAACGTAAGAAAATTACTGTAGGTCATGTCCCCAGGTCTGGCACACATTCATCTTGGGACTTCAATTTTCCAGGGCTTTTTTAGTCTTTCTCCTCTCTGCTTCCCCATGGTAGACCTTAGGGCAAAGGTCAGGGAGGTTGGTCCTAGGGCATTGCCCAGGCTCAGGTGAGGGAAGGAGATGGTCCCATAACCCCAGTTGTACTATCATAGTAGGAGTCATTGTTCTGTTGCTGCTGCTGCTGTTGTTGTTTGTTTTGTTTTGTTTTGTTTTGAGACAGGGTCTTGCTGTGTAGCCCAGGCTGGTCTCAAACTCACTGGGATTATAGGCATGCACCACCATACCTGGCACTAGAAGGCCATTGTTTAGGGTTTAACTTCTCCACTTAGCCCCAACAGACCAGACCAAACCAAAATGGAGCTGTCAGCTGCTAAAGAGGAATTTTTAGGCGCTCATGGAGGCAGAAGTTGCCTCTTTAAGTGACTGCCAATCTGTTCAATGTTGTTTTTCTGTTTCAGGTTAAGGACCTCCAGAGAAAATTACAAAAAGCCAGTTCAGATTATCCAAAACTGTATAGTCCCTCTTGTAGGTAACTTAGCATAGAACACTACTCATTATAATTTTATTATAATGCTAAATTCTCTGCCCTGAAGGGCTACCTCTCCATCCTCTTTTAACATATAACAGTGAAAGAGCATGATCTGGAACTGGGCATGCGTGGGAGTGGACCCCAAAACTCAGCGTCCCTGCCTTTCAGTCTTCCCGTGCCCTCCTTCCCTGCTACAAGTGGTAAACTTCTCATTCTTCTACCTCATTCGCTTTTTTAAATGCCACATAATCAAATAGTGTTAAGGAAGCACATAGATCCCAGAACAAACCAGTTTTTCTTGAAAACAGGATTCCAGTTTACCTGTCAGATTAGCAATAAAGTCCCTCTGCTTTACCTCTCACAAAAAAAAAAAAAAAAAAAAAGGCAACTGAAGTAACCTGTTGCTAGCCAATCCGTCTTTTTCTATTGTTCTGTTTCCTTGTTCCTGCTTTATAAAACCAGCCGTTCTACCCTGCACAGGTGGGGGCACCCGTTCTATTTTGTGGAATGTAAACTGCCCCAATTCATGAAAAGCCAATTAGATCTATAACTCCACGTACGTCGGTTTGTCTTGATAAACGCTACCAAACAGTATTTGGATTATCACACACACGACAGTACCGGCGCTCAACCACACAAGCTACAGTCTTGAGCCACCAGGTGGAGACCGCTGGTCTAGGACACCACCTGCTTTGACAGTGAAGCGAACCGGCCTGCCCAACGTTGGAGCTAAAGCGCGAACCAGAGAGAAGTCGGTCCTCCCGACTGCCTAGTGAGTCTGGGACCCCGGCCTGGCGACCTTTCCCAGCCCTGGTCCTGGGAGGGGGCAGGGAGAGGCCCGGTCCGGAGGCTCTGCGCGGCACTTCTGGGAGCGCAGTCCGCCAAGGCTGCAGTCAGGTTCCGGCAGCGCCAGCGGCAGTAACGAAATCGAGGCGTCCCACGAGGGGGGCACGGGAGCGCAGCTGGCCCTGCGGGGAAGAGAAACCCCATCTGGCAGGCGCGGGGCCGGGAGCAGGAAGCTGCCCAGAGCGCAGCAGGTGCAGCGAGGCGGTGTCCAGGGCACCGGGATAGGTGAGCGTAGACTCGGGTACCGGCGCCGCTCCCGGTGGAAAGACGATATTTTCTGGAAGAGCAGACCCCAGAAAAAGAGTGCTCAGAGAGCTCGGGTCCTGGCCTTCGCAGGTCTGGAACGCGGGGACTAGCGTGCCGCGTGGGATCTGGGGGCGGCATTGGCGTGACCTCCGGCCTCCGGTAGCGCAGCTCTGGGCTCGGGGAGGGAGCGGGTCGTGGGCGGTGGAGATCGCTGCCCCTGAGGAGGGGCTTGCGACAATGGCTGGAAGAGTGGCTTGGGCTGGTGGAGGAACGCGGGGCTGGTAGGGGGTCTCGAGGAACAGAGGAGAGCAGATGTGGCGCCGAGCCTCCGGGGCTCACTCCACATTCCGCGTGGGGGAAGACGGACCAGCGCCGTGCCTGGGCGCGGAGAGGAGCCTCCGGAGCCGCCTGCTAGGGTGGGCGGGGGAGGAAGATGGAGCCTCTCCACGAAGCGGGGAGGCTTATACACCCACAAAGATCCCCAGTGGCTGCCGAGCGCCCCTGATCCCCAGCGGGCAACCGAGCGCGGAGCACCAGTACAGACGGACTGCGCTCGCCGGTGCGCTAGGGCTGTAGCTTTAAGGACGTCTTCGGGCGCGCGGGCCCTTTAAGGCGGGGCCGGGGGCGTGTCAGGAAGTGAGCCATGGCCCCGCCCCGCCCGGGAGGCGGCCTCAGAAGTCCGGAGGCTGCGGAAAGAGCCACGCTGCTGGCCTCGCCTCCCTACCCCTACCGCGCCCCCAACCCCGCCCCAGCCCCTCTGGCCACCCCGCGACCCCTCCTTCTACCCGCGCCCCCGCCCAGTGCTCGTCCCTTCCCCCCCTACCCCGCCCCCTCCCCTCCTTTCTCCCTGCCCCTCCTCCCTGCTAGGCCCCTGGTCCCCTCCCGTCACCTCCACCCCGGCCTCACCCGGAGCCCGCCTCCTCCTCCTCTCCCTCTGCGTGGCTTTTGAGAGTGCCCTCGGGGAGCAGGCCGGCTGTGGAGCAGCCCTGCTGGGCTCACCCCAAAGCAGAACTTCATCCCAGAGGAAGAAGGGCACTTAGGCCAACCCCTGTTGACCCCTGAAGGCTGCGCCTGCCCTGTACCCCGAGGAGTACGTTCCGGCCGTGGGGTGACCCAGCTCCTCTGCTGCCATGAACAGGGCGCCCCTCAAGCGATCCAGGATCCTGCACATGGCTCTGACTGGAGCCTCCGACCCCTCCGGAGAGGCCGAGGCGGGCAGCGGGGAGAAGCCCTTCCTGCTGCGGGCCCTGCAGATCGCGCTGGTGGTCTCTCTCTACTGGGCCACTTCCATCTCCATGGTATTCCTCAACAAGTACCTGCTGGACAGCCCCTCCCTGCAGCTGGACACCCCCATCTTTGTCACCTTCTACCAGTGCCTGGTGACCGTGGTGCTATGCAAGGGCCTCAGTGCTCTGGCCATCTGCTGCCCGGGCACCGTGGACTTCCCTGCCCTGCGCCTGGACCTCAGGGTGGCCCGCAGTGTCCTGCCTCTGTCTGTGGTCTTTATTGGCATGATCACCTTCAATAACCTCTGCCTCAAGTATGTCGGTGTGGCCTTCTACAATGTGGGCCGCTCGCTCACCACCGTCTTCAACGTCCTGCTTACCTACCTGCTGCTCAAGCAGACCACCTCCTTCTACGCCCTGCTCACCTGTGGCGTCATCATCGGTGAGTGGCTGCAGGGGACAGGGCAGACATGGGGGCTGCGATCCTAAGAACAACCCTTCCAGACATCTTTGGATGTCAACTGGCCCATCTTCCTTGGTTCAGCAGACATTCAAAGAAGATCCTGGGGCCCAGAGAGACCAGATAACCTGCTTCTGGTCAGCCAGCAGGTTAGGAACCCAGCCAGGGCAAAAAACAGTAATAATCATGATAGCAATAGCTACAACGTAAGATGCTGACATTGATTATTTTAAATGAGCCAGGCACTCACATCTAAGCACTTTTACTCGTATCCGTGCAACTAGTCCTCATAAGAAATCGGGGTCACCATCTACAATTTACAAAGTGAAAAACCAAGGCCTGAGAGGTTGAGGAACTTGTCCGAGAGCACAGAGTTCAACACTAGCTGAGCTGGAATCTGAATTCAAGCAGTCTCGCCCCATAGGTTGCTGACTTGACCGCTGTATCGTGTTGCTTCTCGAGCCCAAGTGCCCTGACTGCCTGTACAGTTCTCTTTGTAGAGGACACTGCATCCTTTAATAAACCCACCATCGCCCTCTGGCCTTGCTGGCTCAGAGGAAAACCTGAGACCAAAACCTTAGCTGTCATTCCAGACTTACTCATCAGAAAATAAGAATTATTGAGGAGGATATTGTGCTCATCATCTCACATAGAACATCTTGGTCCAGAAGTCCTGTGGGTTGCAGCAGCCCTGCCATCATCCCCAGATAAACTGAGGCTCAGCAAGATTAAGTTACTCATCCAGGGCCACATATCTAAGCCTGGATTGGCCAGACTCCAGAACTGGATCTCTAACCACTGCACCAAGGTTAGCGTACCACTGTCCAATACACTGGCCATATGCATATGTAAATTAATTACAGTTAAATGCAATTTTAAGGGCTGAGTTTCTCAGCTGCAGGTGAGATAACCTGATTCTGTTGCCACATTTCAGGTGCTCAGCACAGGTTACGGAACCTGTCTGTCACTGCAGAATGCACGCGGGGCAGCTGGAGTGCTCACTGGGTAGGGCATCTCCAGCGCTCTATCCCCTCCACCCTCCTGGCCCTGCCCCGAGGCAGGTGATCTCTCTTTGTACCCGCTCAGTACTGTGAAGTTTGTTTCACGTGGCCTACATATTCTCCCTGGTGTCTCCAAGTTCCAGGCTAGGTGCTCAGTTGAGGGAGAAGGGCCCATCCATGCCATCTGTCCTGGAAAACATTTGCCCTCTTGAGCAGTGGCTCCATCTAGGGCTGCTCAGTCTTAGACTCAGAAGGGAGCAGAAAGAGGGCCAGGATAGAGCGCAAGAGGCTGGTGCTCCCTTCTCCCCAGAGAATGGTCACCTCACGTCCTCTCTGCCCTCCCTGCAACCCCCAGGATCTCCACTTCAGTCCTGATGGGAGGATTTACATCCAAGAATGGGAAGCCACTAGGGAAACTGAGCCCAAGTCCAAAAATAACCCAAGTAGTGGATGGGGGAGGTAGCTTCTGCCGCGGGCCGGGAGGTGGTGCTCTGTGGCCCCGTGACCAGGCCCCTATCTGTGCTGTGTCCCCTTCCTTCCTCTTTTTGATGAAGGTAGGCCTCAAGCTACTGCTTCTGGCCTCCCCTCCTTGTCTGCCGTGTCGTGCGGTACTGTTCAGGGCTCCCTCTGGCTGAGAGGTCCTCTAGGGTCTGGCACCTTGCACTTGAGGTCCTTTCTGGAGTCAGAGGGTGGCTGGCAGCTGGGCTGGGTGCTCTGGCTCAGTCGGGTATGCAGGGGCTCTGCCAGGACAGAGGGCACTGCTGTTTGTTGAGTGTCTACAGTGCAGTAGATGCTTTGTCTCCTTCTGAGACAGCGTCTCACTGTGCTGCCTAGGCTGGCCTGAACTCCTGCCTCAGCCTCCGGATCAGTTGATACTACAGGTATATACCACTGTGTCTGGCTTCCTGTCTCCTTTATTATTTCAACCACCTCCATAACAACATTCATTCATTCATTCATTCATTCATCAGCTATTAATTGGAAGTTAAGTGCTTACCAGGCCCTATGCCTAGGGATATAAGCTTGGAAAAGGATACAAGGTCCTACAGCCCTGGAGGCCATAGAATGGAGTGTGGCAGCAGTAACAGTTACACTAGAGGGGTAAGGGCTGTGACGGGCACAGAAGGTGCTAGGGGAATGCTGGAGGTGATACAGGGGAAATAAATGTAACTTCCAACCTGTTAGATGTCTGATGCATCAAGCTCATGCACCCCAAAATTGAAGAATGAATTCTGAGGAACAATGGAGGTTAAGAGTAGGAAATTTTACTGAGGGAGAGACAGCTCCTGAGAGACAGGAAGGGACCCAG
>RJWM01027893.1:0-26232 GCA_004363535.1 Dasyprocta punctata | reverse complement strand
AAAGGACTATAAACTAAAACTTCTGAAACCATGATCCAAAATACACCTTTCTTCCTCTAAGTTGATTTATCTCAGGCATTCCATCACAGTGACAAAGTTTGTCATTGTTCTGCTATGACTATAACTGATGATGTGGTTCAGAAGTTCAAAGGAGGCTAAAGAAGTCCCAAAATGTTGTAAACAGGGCTTGATGGGTTTAAGCTCAAAAGGCCAGGATGCTGATAAGAATGTGGATAGAAAAGGCCAAGCCATGAGGTTTCAAATGGAAATGAGGACTTTATAGTAAGTCCCCAGCCTACAAATGAGTTCCATTCCAGGGGAACATTTGTTTGTAAATTGGATTCGTTCCTAAGTGTAACAAGATGAGTCTTATACAGCATACTTGTAAAAATTCGTAACCAAAATGCTCATAAGTCAGGAAGTTACTGTATTAGGAATTGGACTAAAGGTCACTAGGATTACATTCAGACAAAAACACTGGTCTTCATTTCATCCATGTCTTGAGACTTTGTGTGATTTTGATTGTAAGCATAATGGACTAATCTGGCAGAAATTTTAAGGCAGCACCGCATTCAGGCACTAGTATGAGGGGCTGCTTTTAGCAGGATTTACAGTAAGCATTGAGAGTAAAAAGCAAAATAGAAACATTTGAAAAACAAAGTTTGGCAGAAGAGGAATGCATTTAAATTTGGTGTCAAGGAATGTGTAACTAGTTGCACCATTATAAAGAAGTCAAGTAATTGGGATCAGGACAATCAGAAAGATGTTTCAACAGCATGTCAGGATTCAGTAAGACTCTATGCATCAGGGTTCAAAGACTTTTGTTTGAGAACAGAGTTCTGTGGGTATTTTGCTCTAATGGGGTTAACTAGGGAATTCTTTCTCTAGGATTCCATCTGCTGTGTTCAGCCTTTAGTGACTCAGAGGACACAGCAGACACAGTTCAAGCAGGCCCAGACACAGCTTGGACTGTTAGCAGACCTTTGCGTAATCTACATGACGCTTGTGTTGCCATCGTGCAGAATGCAAGTTTTGGAATCACCGAGGCATTCATCAGAATTTCAAAGGAAAGCCTGGGAAGCCAGGAAAAATGTGACAGGATTTAAGTCCCTGCCAGCAGTTCCTGAAAGGCTAATGCTTGAAGCTATGGGAGTAAAGCCAAAGTTGGGGTAGAGACCTCAGGAAGTTGGAAATGCCGGGAACTCAGAGCATCTTCCAAGGAAAGCCACAAGTAGTGAGCAGAGCAGCCCAAGAGAGAGGCCAAGTAGACAGCAAGGTTATAGGGGTGGGGCTGCTGGGTTTGTTTGCCTTTTTGGATTTCACTCTTGCTTTGGTCAGATTTCTCATTACTTACCTATTCCTTCCTTTGGAAATGAGGATGTTTACTCTCTTGTACCTTGGAGTATTTAACTTTTTTTTCCCCCTACAGGGGCATATAACTGTGTTTACATTGAATTTAAGGTAAGAGACAGAATTTAAGACTTTTGAGCAATCCCGGAACTGTTAAAAACTTGGGAGCTGGGTACAGTGGTGCATGCCTATAGTCACAGCACTTGGGAGCCTGAGACAGGAAGCTCACCGCAAGTTTTGAGGCTAACCTGGGCTACATAGTGAGTTGAAGGACAGCCTGAACTACATAGGGAGATGTGTCAAAAAAAAAACAAAAGCAAACCAAAAAAAAAAAAAAAAGAAAAATAATAATAAAAATATATAAATAAACCAACAACAACTTGGGTACATCTGGTGATGAACTGACTATATTTTGCAATATGAAATGGTCATAAACCTTTGGGGGTTGGGGAGGTGAATGTTATGGTTTGGATCTTAAATGTCCCCCAAAGGCCCATATTCCAAAGGTTTGGTCAGCAGCCTGTGGTGCCACTGGAGAGTGTTTCTGCTCAGCAAGCACTTCCGGGTTTCAGAAGCTGCCTGAGTTGAGGACATGCCCTTTGGAAGGCAAGTTTTACAGTTCATTGTTCTTTAGGTAAAAACTAATGGATAGGAATTGGTTACATTTGTTTATGTGTGGACAGCACTTCATGTCTGGAAATTTTAAATCATTAAGGTCAAAATGTCAAAAGTTTAACAAGATTTATATTAATTCCAGTCAGATAAGTCTGAAATATGTTCAATCTACTGTGTTCCACATCTAGGTTTCACCTGCTGCTGTAGAAAGATCCACAGTACCATCCTTGATGATAAATAACAGCCACTGACATCAAGATAATCAGTCATAAATAGGAATGTAACAGAAAGGAAAAAAAGTCCTCTCTACTATGTTTTACGTCAAGCCTAAGAGCTGACTTCTAGGATATCCAGCTCAACAAATTCTGTTTAATTTCCCTGACTCATGTCATATGCTATTTCTGCTATTTCTAATGAAATGAAAAAGAATTAAAAAGTGAAAATAACTTGGAAGGTTATTTCTGGCAGCTAGTCAATGTTATTGGCATTTTTTTTAAAGTGAAATTTACTCTTAATAAGTAAAAACGTTTATTGATTTGCAAAAGGTTTATTTAATATCCCCAACAAACTAAGATGCAATTATATATCTATCAGATGAGAAAAGAACCAAGAATTTAATTTGTATAGATGATAAATTGCCCCATTCACAGAGCTAGTCAAGTAACAGATTTGGGATTTGAGCCCTGTTTCCTGTCTTTCTAGTAAGCTACAATCAATTCCCAAAGGTCCTTGAATGGCCTGTTTTTAGCTTGTTCTTTCTGGGTAATTTGCTTCTCAATTGAATTCCCTAATACTCCCATCTTATCAGAAACCACAATTTCAATAATATGCCAGACACTGTTCTGAGCAATTTGTTGCAAATCAAGTTTCCATCTTCACGGATCTTACTATCTGAAGAGAGAAGACAGATAATAAACCAGAACATTATAAATAATCAGTGCTAAGCAAAACCTATCAAGAGCAAGGTAAGAAAGACTGGGTGAGTTGGAAGTGGGCAGGGTGTTGCAGTATACAGAGGCTGCTAGCACGGGCTCCTCCAGTTGACACCTAAACTGAGACAGGATTGGGAATTAAGCAGTGCAAGCACTTGAAATAAGATTTATTACTTTTGTCTTTGAATATCATGTACACATTCCTTAAATCAAGCAATAAATAATTATCACGTTTTACTGAATGATGGAAGGTAACTTTGAACTCATTAGACATACAGAACAGAAAATGTTTTAACTCTCAAAGAAATCAAAATCATTTTACAAAAGTTGTAGGAGCTAAGTAGCAATGGAATGGAAACCGTAACAATTTGAAATACATTGCTGTGTTGAAAATAGAACTGCCAGAACAGATCCCACACTGGTGAGTGTACGCAAAGAATGACTTCAATGTTTTATTAGTCACTGTTGAAAACTATGCACACCTGCCAAGAGTATGGTGAAATATGTCACATGACTGCTTCTGAGTGTGATCACTTCCTGCTGTTTCATCCTTGGCAAATAATCTGGTCACATATATTTACAAAGTACCCAAGTGCCCATAACTTTAAGAATAAAAGAAAAAAGGAAAATAACATGAGATAACAAATAATTAAGCTGACATCATTTCAGATACTGTGGCAAGGATTACATCTAGGGTTTTTTTTTTTTTTGTCACGTATTAAAATAACTAAGGAAAACAAGTTTTGTATCCTTGTCACCTTCCAGATAACATGCCATAGCTGACAACCCTGCACTGTAATAATACCCAGGTAAAGGGCACAGGTGGGCAGTTGGGCAGCAGGCAAGAGCTAGAAAGGAAATACTTGTTTACTCAGGGCTGCACTGCAGACAACCAGGACTGTTTACTGGAAAATACATTGGTTTCTGAAAGCACTAGGTGGTCTCATGCAGCTAAAAAGACAGCAAGCTCAATGTGTGGGATGTGCTCAAATCTGTCAAAGTAGAAATAACCAAAAGAAACTTCAACGAGAAATGCTGTTAAAATTTCATAGAGGGCTGGGAATGTAGCTCAGCAGTAAAGTATTTGCTGACCATATGTGAGGTTTGAGCCTTAGCAAACAAAAGCAAAAACTGTGGAGTAAAACTTAGATTAAATCAGTTATCAACTAGTTTATTTTCCAGAATATGACTTCGTAACAGCTGACTTGATATATTCAAAGGCATTGAGGCATCTCTTCCACACATAGCTTCAAAATCATACCATACCTGTTTAAGTTAATGACACAAACACAACATAGGATTGTAAGCTTACTAAACAACAGAGTATCATCCGGGCAATGGGAAGTAATTTCCAAAGGACTACTGCAGTGCCCAGGAAACTGTAACACATGAGCCTGTGGAACTATTCACATTGGTGACTGCTGTTACTCACCAGGCACTGCAGTCCTCTGTTTAGGAGCCATTGTACATTAGTTAACTATCATTTGTTTTAGTTTTTTGAAATGTTAACCTCTGATTGCAAAAGTCTATAAACTTTTCTTAAGAGATGCACAATTTAGTATTGGGGGAAAAAATGGAATAAAGTCTGTCATTGCTAAATGCAATTATTTTCCTAGTGTCCACTCACACAGGGT
Organism: Dasyprocta punctata; assembly: GCA_004363535.1. NCBI lineage: Eukaryota > Metazoa > Chordata > Mammalia > Rodentia > Dasyproctidae > Dasyprocta > Dasyprocta punctata. The sequence goes on along the minus strand of RJWM01027893.1, from coordinate 21,701 downwards.
TGAGGCTCTTACTGGGTACACTCAATCTGGATGGTCCATGCATGTTTCTAGATAGAGGGGACTAGCATCAACTTTTATACTAAGTACAAAGAGTGTGACTGTGTAATGTTTTGTCCACAAGTGTACTTGTGACTATGAAATGCAGAACCAATAATAAATCAGGACAATAAAGTCAAGATTACCCTCGGCAAATGTAGATGCTTAATCTACATCTATTTGAGTTCTATCATAGTATATGGAAAAGCAGAGGACTCATTCATCGCTGCTTATGTCACACTGGCCTCCAAGGGAAAGAATGAATTTATCTGACACATCATTTAAAACTGCAGCCCCATAAAGAAGCATTGGAAGTCAATCTAACGTAGGACATGTAGCCTCAACTTAATGGAACACTTCCTAACCTGTTTAGTCATGAGAACCCTTGCCTCGGCCCCAGGGTACTAAGAATCTTTGAAAGATAGGCTGGCAGGAACACCAGGTATGGCACTGAAGACAAAATGGCTTCTAGGAAAGCCAGATGGCAGACCTCAGAAGTACCTGGCCTGGTTTTGCCCCTGAATTTAGCTGTTACTCGAAGTTCATGCATCTGTAAAAGTCAGTGGGCTGGTCTGAAATGGTATGTAATAGCCTATATGCAAGGATAAAGTTTTCCCTCTTTGAATATTGAGATGGAACTAAAACAAGCAAAGCCTTCTTGGAAAAAGCTGGAGCCTCTATATTCAAACTATTTATGCTTCTTCCATAACCTACAGACTGCGGCACAGGGACTGTTGCAGATCTGCAGGGAGGGCAAGGACCTGCCATGTTGCTCTGCTGTGGTTGATTTATTTACTTTGGGTTTTTAAGACAGGGTCTCATTATGTAGCTCAGGCTGGTCTCAAACTCTGCAATCCTTCTGCCTCAGCTTCCTAAGAGCTGGAACTACAGACATGCACCCACCATTCCTGGCTATTTTTTATAACACTACTCCAACCTTATTCCTAGGAAGCAGGTTAAATCTATTCATTTCAATATGTAGTTCATACCTTAATTGAAACATTAGTTTCCTTTTAGTTTTATTAAGGAAGAGCATCCTGGTATTTTTGTATGGACAGGTGTCCATTTCAATAGTTTGTTTGCAATTCCTGCAAAGCTTTCCATTTTCTGGAAAATTACACGGTGCTCACTATGCTTGGGCTTCTTCCTTTCCTCTCAGTCCTGACTTAACTTCCCCAATGAATACGCGGGGTATGTTCTGGTTATTGGTGGAACTGTATCACAGATCTTCTGACTCTTACTTTTTTCATGGAGATTTTGTTCTTTAGAGCTATTGAGGAAGGCACCACCTTCGGACAAAGTAACTGCCAAGATACTAGGGCTTCTGGAGCGTTTCTATTCATCTCTTGATTCAGGCTCTCACACAATTTACATCCCCATGTCCCACCCACACACTGCTTCTGACTGAAGAAGGTTCTCCTAGGGTCAGAACATAAACTTGTGTGGACCAGGAAAAGTGTTACTTGCTGCTTTGGGAGACAGTGGTCTCATACAGGAAAAGCTGTAATGGAGGGAAGGTGGTACAGCTAAGACTTGCAGAAAAGCTGGAAAGAGAGAGCAAACTTCAGTGTGCAGAATTATATGAGGATCTCATTAAAAATCAGACACCCACATTATGATTCGGAGTCAGCTAAATCTGGGACAAGGCCTCGACATCTGCATCTGTGATTAGTACATTTCTACCCCATCCCTTGACTGTGATACAACATCTTCAGCTTTGCAAAAACACACAATACGATGCCACAGCAACTTTTCTGCCAAGGAGAAAACCAGCCACACATCAGAAACACACCAGGCAGACTGCCAACTGTGACATTCACCCTTGGACAGCTACTCCTGGTCAGAGAAGAGCTGTGCAAACATGCATGCACTGAACACACGGAGCACTCACTGTGAAAAGCCACCCACACATGAAGCTTTCTTCACAAGAGTCCACACCTCAGAAAGCTCCTACCAAAGAAAGGCAGCGGTACTGAACTCAGTAGATTTTTACAATATGCAATTATTTTATTTCCTTGGCCTGACAAGACTGACTTCATTATACAAGAACCTGAAGCTGACAGGACACAGATTTCCCCCAACAGTAAGGATCCTTTTCATTAGCAGAGATGAAATGTCACATCTGAGTGCAAGTTCTGCTCCCCACCCCCACCCTCAACCCTGAAATGAAACCAATTAAACCCCCATGAATTACTAAAAGTCATCCCTCCAAACATTTCTAATTAGCAGCTGCAGTGGATGAAAACCAAAGGAGGGAAGCAGCTGGCCATCACTTAGCATTCTTGTGCGCGAGACTGAGGGACAACAGTGAGGGAGCAAGAATTCTGGATGTGTGGGAAGTGTAGATAATCTACCTTACCTCATACTTGCCCCTTTCACATGAAAGACACCTCTGTCCCTGTACATGGAAACTGCTAAAGGCAACAAGAAAATACTGGCTTTAGCCTGCAACTGAAAGTGCCCATGGTTCAGGAAATTCCAAGGTAGGTGGGGGATAAAGGGCACGAGAGAGAGAGCAGTTTAAGACAGAAGCTCAACACTCAGTCATTTCCAGTTTAATGCTATGAAAACTAATAGGCATCAGAATCACCTTCTGTAGGATCGCTGTTTTCCAAAGTTAAGACAGTTCCTTCTGAATGTCTATGTGGGTGTCTATACCATCTCTGGGGTAGGACTGTGACATTCATACATGAGAAAAAACTATCAGGTGATGCAGGAAGTACAGAAATAGGAGTGATCAAAGGCTATGATGCTTTAACTACTATAGGTGTCTTTTGGTCCCTAGGTATGGTCCACTGCTACAGTTCCTAAGGAATTCCTGTTCCCTTTCCTACTTGTCTTGTGCAAATGTCAAAAATCAAATCTCTGCCCAAAGAGATGGGAATTGCTGCTGGATTGCATTCATCTCTGGCTTTAACTTGCCTACCTTCTGACCTACTATGAAATCACAAAAAAACTTAATTCTTGGCAACAACATGAACTTAGGTCATCTCCATTCTCTATCAAAGCCAGTCCAGCTGCTCTGTCCTGACATGCTTTCTCCCTGGGCCGAAGAAGCAGCAAAAAAACATCAACTGAGCATGTGAAAATATGATGACAGTGTGTGCAGTGTAATGTTTCCAATGTCTTCACCTTCTGTCTTCTCCATGGTGGGAGCCCTCCCTTTCTTCCCTCAAGTCCCACTCACATCCCTCCCATACCCCCAAGTCCAGGTGCTCCCATCTGCTGGGTTTCCACCACTCACTTCCCATAGACACTCTCATCGCTGTAGGCCACGTACAGAAAATAGTCTTCTTCATGGTTGTCCTAGAAGGAGAGATATGATGACAGTTCAGGAAACATTCACATTCATTTTCTCTGGGATTCCAAGCCTCACACAACCTAGTAAAATAGGTATGGATGTTATGATTCACCTCCACTGAAAAGAATAGGACTGGGGTGTAGTTCCATGGTAGAGCACTGTCCTACTATGGGCAAGGCCCTGAGTTGGATCCCCAGAAGTGATAAAAATAAAAGAGGAATAAAGAATAGGCAGAAGTGGCTAGAATTGAATTCTGACTTCACAAACAAAAACCTTCCATTGAAAACACAATACACATTGGTATCAGGGATACAAAGATGATAGGTACGGTCCTTACTCTGAAAAGCTCATTCTAGCAACACAGATACTATAAGACACATATATCAGAATATATGCTAAAATGAATGTATGCTAAGGAATAAGGTTAGATTAAGCATTACTAGATGTTTATGTAATTCTCTAATGAGAGACAATGAAAAGGCATCAGCTATATAAAATCCTTTAAGGAATAATGCAGTTCCAGTCCTAGATTATACTTATAGTAGTAAAGCCCTTTACGATAGTTTTTCTCAGATTCTGGAATTTTACCAGTTAAACCAAATCACGTAACACACTGAGTTTCTATTACAACAAATGAATCAATTTATATACTTGTCCTTAAATTTCATTTTATCTGATTCACTTTGGTCAGATAATGGGGTATCTGCTTTAAGATTTTTGTTTGGTTCCTAAGAAAAGCTTGAGCCAAATATTCAGAGTTTACATAGGAATTATGAAGATACAGCTTCAAGGATGTTACCTTCAGAGTGAGAAGAGGCTAGCTTATTCACGTTTGTTTTCTCAGTCTGTTGCTAAGTGGAAATATAATGAACTGGGATTGGAATAAGTAATTCAGTCACAAATTACACATTACCGACAACAGTAACAGGAACAGTAAAAGTCGCTTTGCAACTTTTTGCTATCAGAAAGTATTTCCTGCTGCTTCAATAAAGGGGATCCAGCATTAAAGCACTAGTCAGGCAAGACTGAGAAGAGATTTCAAAAGGATTAAATCTAGTAGAGTGCCCAATCTCTATCAGGACAAAAGCTATCTAATCTCCTCCCACTGCCTTACACTGCCATGTGTAAGACGATCCCGATAAAAAACACCTCCTGACCTACTTCCAGCTATGTCATCAACATACACTGAACAAAAGCGAAAGAACAGCATCCTCCTCAGCATTGTGACAGGACCATTACCTCATACAGCTGGCCCATGGTTGCGCTAGTGGGAGGGATAGTGTTGTTGACAAAGAAGAATAAGGCGTCCTCAGGTCTCAGGTGGATCCTCTTCCGGATTAAGAAGTAGAACTGGCCAACTGGTAAAGGAACAGGAAAAGGGCAAGGAGAAAAAAATAAAACAGGGAATTAGTACCAGCTTTATATACTATCTGAGCAGTTCCACATACTGACCAAGAGCTTTGGTAATAAACAGCAAAACTCAAAGAGGCTTTTATAATCCCTGACATGCCACACTGGGACCATCCCTCCTTAGTTTCAGACCTAATGTTAGCATATCCACTCAAGAGTTTGAGTATCACACGTTGAGGGAGTATATGCAGACTGAGACATTCCCACCCTTGTCTACAATTGACTTGAAATACTTCCCTATCCCCACTTCCATTCTAAGACAAACTAATAGGGGAAAGAGGGCTCTGGACTCTAATAATATTGGCACTCAACCAACCCACTGTTAAGGTAATGAGAGGGTTCAGTGTTTAACCTTTTCCTAAGTGTAGAAAAACTTCTAAAAAGATGACAATCTACTGTATTAATTCTGGAGCAAATTTATCTACAAAACCCAGGGTATCCAGGATTCAATGAAAATTACATTAAGAATCAAGGTAGAGACTGAATATGTTTTTGTAATTCCAAATGGAATCTACAAAACATGTTTACAAAAGAGACTACCTTTAGGAGATAAATATTTAGTCAAGAATCTCTAAAATGTGATTCTCCCAAGTTAGAGCTGGTTTTTGTTTTGGAACAAATTATTACCACAGGAACAAGGCTAAATTTTAAAAGTGGTTTAAAAATGAATGAGTGTTTCATCTTTAAACATCTTTTGTTTTGCTGCATCTAAATCAAACAAGACACAGTGGCAGAAAATGGTACAGGGAACTGATGAGAGTTAGGTCAGTTTTGAGTGTGCTTTCTGACAAATCCTTTTCGTTTTCACCAATTCTCAGGAATGTTATGAAGACTGAGAATGGTCTGTCTGGGAATGAAGGTCCCTGGTAGGGTAAGAACGTTACCAGTGAGGTCAGAGGGCACTAGGTACTTCCTCTTGTCCAGATCAGGCACTCTGGCCTTAGGAGCCTTCTCCACGATGACCTGGGAGGACAGCAGGAGAATGGGAATCAAAACTAAAGACCAACACTGTTTTCCTTTCACACTATACAGCCAACCCCATAGGAAGTGAGATTGTCTAGGCCCAATACAACTTTTCAACCCCTCACATCACATATCCCTCTTACCTGATTTCACGTAGTTACAAGTTCCTATGAGGTACACTATAGTACATTTACCTCCCAGTATTTAATTAGAATATAAAGACTTCCTGGATTTTCTCAGGTAGTTCTATCACATATTAGTGTTATCGTGTCTTTAAAATGCCATTTACACACCTGTAATCACAGAACCTGGGAAGCTGATGCAGGGTTGCCATGAGTTCAAAGCTCAGCCTGGGCTACAGGGTGAGTTCAAGACCAGCCTGAACTGCACAGCAAGACCCTGTCTTCAAAAAACAAGCGAACAAATAAACAAGCAAACAAAAAAAGCCATTCATAAAAGATACAATGTTGTAACTTTAGATCTTAACTATCTTCTAAAAGTCCACATGTTAACTGACTGGTCTCCAGCTAGATGATATTGGAAGGTGGTAGAAATCTGAAGAGGTGAGGCTTTAGGTCACTGGGGATGTATGTTTCAAGGAGACTGTGGGATCCTGTCTCTTGTTCTTTCTCTTTCACTTCCACACACAAGGTGAGTAGTTTACTCCACCATGACATGCTCTTTTGTCAAATGCAGGGAACGATGGAGCCAACTCACCATGGAATGAAACCATTGGAACTATGGGCCAAAATAAACCTTCTCTCTTTATAAATTGATTTTCTTAAGAATTTGTTACACTAATGGAAAGCTGATTGAAACATAACAGTAATGAGGTTTATGTTGTCAAGTTTCAAAAATGACTACACAACTATTCAAGATATTAATGAAAATGTATGAAAAGTTTTCACAACAAATGAGATTGTAATATGATGGCAGTACACTAAATCATTTATCAATGTTGGTTATATTAGGACTTTAGTGTGCAATTTGTATAACACCTCAAATTTTATAGAGAATGTAGTTCTGTAATCAACAGAAAAAATGAAAATATATACATATATTATTCTTTTAGATATAAGATATGGGAAATATCAAAAAACTAAGTGAAGATGCAGACACAATGGACAAATATCCCTAGTAGCTGTGTGATCTTCGATAGCTCACTTAACCTCTGTGCTTCAGCATTACAATAAGTATCTTTCCAATGAAAGATAATTTTCAAACATACCTTTTATAAATTTGATACTGGTAGTATGTGAACTTAATATATATTTTATGTCAAATGCTTTGCAAATTACAAAAAAATTCTCTAAACATAAACATTAATTTGAAGGATGGGACTGGAAACTTTAAATTAAATACTGGGGGCTTTGCTCATGGTTAGCATGCAGGAAGCCCCGGGTTCAAAGTGTACCAATAAAGTATTTCTACATAAGTCTGAATAAAAACTGGTATAGACAGAGGTGAGTCATAAGCGGAAAAGAAAAGGTAGAAGAGTTTCACAGGATACCAGCAAAGGCCACCAAATGAGGATGACAGAAGACTGCAGAGTTCTTTTAAAACTCAAAGGGAATAAACAGCCTGGCACTGCACTGCAGGCACAAGACCTAGAAGCTCCTGTGGAGAAAAAGACAGAAGGAAACCAGAGGGAGGCAGAGCAGGAGGGCAACGAAACAGATTGAAGTGATACCTGGGAGGGATTTGGGGAAGAACAGGAAGAGAAAGGGTTATTTTTTTAAGGCCTTGGTTGATCAGAAAACTAGGTTTCTAGGAAACCCAACTGTATTCCTCACAGTGAACCCTGAATAAGATGCGCTGGGTCTGGGTTTTCCTCTGTGAAATGTGGCTAACACTCGGCTAGAATATTTACATTTTTTAAAAAAATAGACAATCTGGGCTGGCATGCTGGTGCACACCTCGAATTCTAGCACTTGGGAGGCTGAAGCCAGCCTGAGTTTAAGGCCAGCTGGGGCAACACAGTGAGTTCAAGGTCAACATGGAGTGCATAGCAAGACCCTGTGGCAAACAACCATACAAAAAGACAATCTGTTCCTTACAGTTTCCTGTTGTTGTGGGTTTTTCAATCCCTGTAGCTAATATTTCAGGATCCAATGATCCTTTCTTCTCCCAAGGTAGCTGCGCACCTACTGAGGGGACTAAGCTCAAATTAACTACTTGATCAGTCTGAGTGGGGGGCTTAAGAAACCCTTTCTCTCTCCTGTAAACAAGACACCCTGCACAATAAGACAGAAAATTCAGCCTGAACACACAAGGAATTTCTACCACAGCACAGAATTAATGCCAAATATCTTGGGACAGAGTGTAGCTCAGTGGTAAAAGTACAATGCTTCTCATGCTGGCGGTCCTAGGTTCAAATCCAGGACATTAAAAGATTCTCAGCACTCCGCAGAGCCCTTCCAACTCACTTATGGTCACTGTAGGAGGTACAGCACAAATTAAAACATAACTGAAGGAGCCAGAGATCTGAGTGATGGCTTTCATCGTTTATAAATTATAAATGTAAAATATTTAATACCGAACTATGAACAAGAAAACAATCAGGAGGATTAATAAAAGCATTCAGGGCCAATTCAAGTAAAAGATTGAAACGGGGTTCTGTTTTGAAAAAATATCTGTGCATTTTAATTTGGGAACGGGTACACACCAAATTCATGATTTATGCAAAGCTACTAGAACACAGCCGCTCCTTGTTGAGTTCTGAATAAAGGTAATTCTGCTTAAGTTACCTTGCAGGCACCAGGCTATCCTGTGAACTCCTGAGAGTAGCCCACAGTTTATCTCAGGACTCATCAATGTAACATACACTGCATATTATTAATTCTGGCTAATGAAATGTATAAATTCAAAAATGATATGGCATAGAGATCAGAGGCTCTCAAAGCTCTACCGTGTGATGGCCAGGGCTGGAATCTCAGCACTGTCACAGGCCAGCAATGTCACACTTGTGGGAAGTTACTTCACCTCTGTAACTCAGATTCTTTGTTCACAGAATCGGGATAACAGTGGTGTGAAGACTATGTGAACATATAAACGAAGAATCACAATAATGCCAAGGTATGTGGTAAAATGTCTATAGAATTAGCTGCCATTTTTAAGTATTATTAAAGATGGTGACTAGTATCACCAGAATTGAGAGAAACTTTCAAACTGTCACCTATACAGTCCAGGGATCCCACACTGGTAGAAGGTTAGTTCTCACTTTGGCAGAAAACCCTTGTGTGTGGAATATCTGGGGTATATCAATCCTAGACAGAAAAAGGAGTCTCTATTGCTACTGGGTTCCTTCTGGTAGCTACAAGGCCATGAAAGTTAGGCAAGGATAGGAAAAGAATCCCAAAGAGCACCTGTCGGTCAAGAAAAAAATATCAGTAATCCCTATTTTTAAAAAATTACACATACTTATGCTATAGTTTCCCCATTAAGATAAAAACACAACCCTTAAGCATCCCCCAACCTGACCCCTCACATCTCTGAAATTTAACAGCTGCTGTTCCCTCTACCACACTGAAAAATCTGCCTTCCAATGTGACTGCGCAGCCCACAGGCAAGAAAAACCAGGCAAGTGGGCGGGGGAGGGGGAGAGGGAGAGGGAAAAACACCCGGATGCTGACATACACCTTGGTATCTCTTCTCCTTCCTCACTGCCTGCTCTGGTTTTAACCACTTAAATTGGGGTTCACGTCTGGGAAGAAAAAGCTTCAGTCTAGCCTCACCGGGCCCACATAAGGTCAGATCAGAATCAGGACCCAGGGAAGGCCGTCTGTCCCCACCTGGCCCTGGAGCCAAAGAAAAGTAGGCAGGCTTCTAGGCCCAGAACATGACCTTGCATCCGGGCCTGTCTGGGGCCTCCCCGCGCACAAACGCCCCTAATTCTAAGATAAACTAGGGAAAGAATGTACGGGCTTCTGGATCTTTTGCTCCCACGCCCGGTGATATAAGGACCAACGTGAACTCGATTTCAGGAGAATCATTTGGGCACAAACCGATGGGAACCAGTCTGCAGCTCCGGCCGTTCCTACCGTCTCCCCGCGTTCCGAGGGCTGCAGATCTGCGGCCCGGGCGGACCCTTGGCACACAGGGCCCGGGGGCGAGCTTCCCGCCGCACGTGCGCGAGTCCTGCTGAGTCACTGGGACCCAGGCTGCGCTCCAGCGCCGCGGCCATCGCTGGGACGGGCAGGACCCAGGCGTGTGCCAGTAAGGTCCCCAGGCCCCCGGTCCCCGGCCCGCCACGGTGACGGTTCGGGCCTCGGGGCCCATCTTTTCCCAGACACCTTCCCGCGCCGAGGACCCTCGCGACGCCCCCGCACTCCTTCCCGCCGCCTCTTCCCAGTTGCCAAGAAGCTCACCGGGACCCTGTCCGGGTACTTCTTTCGGATCTTTTCTCCTTCTTTTTTCCGATACTCGAAGGGATGGTCCTCCTTGTACTGGAACTTCATGATGGGCCGCAGGCTTGCTTTCCAGGTCCTCGCGCGGGGCCTGCCTCCCTCGCTAAAGACTGCGCCTCACGCGTCCCGCTGGCTCAGGCTGATTTCAGGGCTCCCACAATCGCTCCAGAAACTGCAGCTCCCGTTGCAACCGCCTGCCCAAGCGTTCCCAAAGAACCTCCCGGCCAGAGGTGGAGGACGGCCAGGTGAAAAAACCCAAGCGGCTTCCCCGCGAGCCGGAGCACAAAAACACGGGGGCGGTGCGTCGGTGTTTGTGACGTCACTTGGTCCCGCCCACACCACGCCTCCAGCGCGCTAGAATGCGCCCGAGGGGGTGGACAGGGACCCTGTCTATTTCAAATTCTTTCCTTTTCACTTATAAATCTCCCACATCGTTTTCATGCCTAACAGCAAAATATTTCGCTTGTTTTGTCATGATCGTCACATTAACGGTGGCTTTATAGCCATAAGCAAGGTTCTAAAGATGTTTTCTTCCCTCTTTCCTGCATTTCTTGGTTGGGTCCCAAAACAAACACACAAGAAAAATCTGGCGTTTTCCAGGGGGTGGGGATCTGGAGGCCAAGGGGAAAAAATAAGGGCGGAGACTCCTGGGATTCCTTGACCCGGAGCAGAAATTGTCTTGTGCTTGCCTTTTTTCACCTCCGCCCGTGGAGTTGCACGATGGGTACCCAGGGACTAGGCTGGCTTCCTCCGCCGACTCCTCCCTCCCCTGGCTAGCCTCATTTTGCCTAGGTCTTGCTGCAATTTGTTCTTAGGAGGGCAACATAAACAGAGCGTGACTCATGCGTTTGAAGGTGAAGGGCATGGAGTGGAACCAAGTTTCTCATAAGTGATGACTACTAAGGACTTCTTGCACATTCTAACATGGATCAATATTCACTTTTTCCTGTTCACCCAGAAGTTGACCCTGTCTTCTGGAGAGAAAACATGAAGCATTTTTAGGTGATTAACTGTGGTTCGCAAAGCAATTTTTTTTGAACTGGGGCAAAAGTTCACCCAGAGGATGGATGTACTCTTTGCAGAAAGCGCTGAGTAGAAGGAAGACACCAGGTTGGGCCAGGGCGGTGAGGTCATTTTCCAGTGCTCCTGTTACCCTACTCTAAATCAGAGGACAAGGCCTTTCAGGATAGTGCTGTTGGCCAGGATTCCTGGGGTCTGTAGAGCGAGGGCATCAGAAATGGAAAAAGAGAGTGGTATGGCTGCTTAGCCCTGCAGAAATCGTGGCTGAGAGTTTTTATTTGTTTTTGTTTTTGTTTTTGTTTTTGAATAAGGTTTCGGGCCTGGGGTGGTAGTGTAAGCCTGTAACCCTGGCACTTGGGATGCTGAGGCAAAAGGATCACTGTGAGTTCGAGGCCAGGCTGGGCTACATGGTGAGTTCAAGGCCAGCCCAGCGTACACTACATAGCGAGATTCCTTCTCAAAAAGCAAACAAACAAATCAGGGTTTCATTATGCAATTCAGGATGGCCTTGAATTCACTTTGTAGCCCAGGCTGGCCTTGAACTCACAGCGATCACCTCCAGAGTGCTGAGATTACAGGCATGTGCCACCATGCCCATCTTGGATGTAATTATTATATGATACAAATATGTACTGATAAAAATTAAAACTAAAAAACCTGAAATACTGGACAACAGCAGCCACTGTCTTTGTTATTAAGACCTCAAGTGTCTGCTTTAAAAAACAAATCTACAAAATAGAAGAAACTAAACTTCATTATTGAAATAAAATAAATTATAAACCTTTCTTAACTGTTTTATCCCCATGGCTTTCAATCCTTTCCATATATAAAAATCCATAAATTAATATATTGAATTACATATTTTATAATTTTCATATCTTATTTTCAAATTGAAGATGGTTTCATTACCATTTACTCATTTTAACTTTGATTCAAATGCAGTACAGCTAAATCTTTTAAAGTAGAATTTTATAGCGAGTAAAGAAGGATATTTGTGGTAGAGATTAAAATTTTAAGTGCTGTTGTTTTAAACTGCTGGAAACAACTATAGCTAGTTAAAATGCTGATTTTTAACCTCTAGTTTAAAAATACCTTAGTGTTGCTACTGGTCGAGACAGGCCTCTATCCCCTGTCCATTAAGTTCTTAATAAATTGCATTCTTTGTTAAAATATTTTAAAATAAAAAAAAATAAAAATATCTTAGTACAGGGGCAATGTATACAGTATGTAAAAAATAGCTTGAACTAGACTTGGTAGCCTACACCTGTAATCTGAAGGCTCTGGAAGCCTGAGGCTGGAAGATACAAGTTCAAGTTTAACTCTGGCAATTTTGCAATTTAGCAACTCTGTCTCAGAAATAAGGGACTGAAGGATTAACCCAGTGTGAAGGTCTTGGGTTCAAGCTTCAGTACCACTATCACCACAATAATAATAATAATAATAATAATAACAGTAATTTGGACTTGAATTTCTGATAATTTAGTGGTGAAAGATTGGTTATTCTTTCTACTGCTAGGCTTTCCTAAATGCTAATACTTTACAATTCAAAGTCTAAACTAACTGTGAAGGCGCACACACCTATAATCACAACACTCTGGAAAGTTGAGTCAGGAAGATCACAAGTGCCTGTCCAGCCTGGGAAATTTTTTGACTTAGCAAAATTCTATCTCAAAATTAAAAAACATGGGCTGGGGATATAGCTCAGTGGCATAAACACCTGTCTGGCAAGTGTGAGGTAATGAGTTCGATCCCTGGTACCAACCAACCAAACAAACAAACAAACTGGTCGTGGCAGCTGTTACAGTTTTTGTTTATGTGTATCTTCAAAGCCTCATGCAGTCTTGGAGGGCAGGCTTTTCAGAGGCAGCTGAATCTAGAGATTGTGATTGATTCATGGTCATGTGCTAGGATTAAGGGTGTGAGTGCTGTAGCCACCCTGGAGTGGGTAGCCTGCATACAGTATAAGGGACAGAGAGAGGCTTGTCCTCTCTTTTTATCTGTTGCTTTTGCCGTCTTCCACAGCCATGAACTGTTGCCCCTCTGCCATGTGCCACCCTGTCTTGGAGTCAGCTGATTGTGGACTGAAACCTTTATAAACTGTGAGCTAAATAAACCTTTTTTCCCCTTTAACTTTGGGTGTCCATAGGGAGCTTTTCAATTCCCCATCTATTTAGTGAGGGAAATGAAGGAAACACAGAGAGACTTTCAAAGAGCGTGGAGGTGCCGGGCATGATGGCACACATCTTTAATCCCAGCACTCGGGAGGCTGAGGTAGGAGGAGCGTTGTGAGTTCAAGGCTGGCTTGGGCTACACCATGAGCAAGGCCAGCCTGAACTACACAATGCGACCCTGCCTCAAAAAAAATAGGGCTGGGAGTTTGCCTCAGTGACTTAAGCGCCTGCTTGGCAGGCGTGAGGTTGTGAGTTAGATCCCCGGTACGAAAAAAAAAAAAGTACATGGAGGTCTGGGAGGTCAGCGCCTCAGGATGGCCAGAGGCAATGACTCTCTGGGCCAGCCACCATTTATTGAGCGTACACAATAGTCAGAGGGATTATCATATGACTCAGAGTATGGCAAAAATCTTATGCTGAGATGGTCTTATGCTGATGAGGATCGCTTCAGGTGATTTAAAGGATAGTGGTGATTTTAGGCTAATGAGAATCTGTATGTTGATGAGCACAGTAGAGAGAGATGGCAGGTTAAGGAATCTGTTCTTTCCCCAAGATGAAACCCTATTTTCATTATTACTGGGTTTGCTAGGAACAAGGTCTCACTATGTAGGTCAGGCTGGCCTTGAACTCACAGTGACCCTCCTGCTTGAGCCTCTCAAGTGCTGGGGTTACAGATGTGCACCACCATGCCCAGCCATAATTTTAATTTTTAAATAAATTGTTATCTATAAAATAAGTGCCAAATGCTTTCAGAATGAGAGTGGTTGACTGTAAGACAAGGCCTATTTCTTGTCCCTGGAAGGACAAGAAGGGGTGGACTTTTCATCCTTAATAATTTGAAAGTGCCCACTTTATTCTATCCCAACTGCCCCTGACTTTTAGTCTTTAATTTGGTTTGTAGTTTTGCTTCTCTCCTGTTGTAAAGCAAGTCACATCAAAAAAACAGTGGCTTAAAACAATATCATTTTGATTACACATCTGAGTTTATAGGATTCAGCCGCACAATTTTCTTTAAAGGTCTCTTTTGGCTTTAGTCAGATAGTGACTGAAGATAAGATCTTTGAAAGCTTCACTGGGGCTTCTCCTAACTGGGATGGGGAAAGTTCAACAGTGAGGCTCCCTGGTCACCTCTTTCCTTCTATGTTACCACCATGGGTCTCTGTGTAGTGGCAACACACCAGCGATTTTTCTTTCATAACAACCAGTCTCTCTGAACACATTTCCAAAGAGAAAGTCTATGATCTTTTGTAACCTAGTCTTTTAAAATCCTGCTATAGAGAACCACACCTTCCTATGAACCAGGCTCCGCTGTGGGGATGGGGAGGAGACTCAGCAAGAAGCAGAACCACATCTCCTCGTGAACCAGCCAGTTTGCGCACTGGGAAACCAGAAGAGCATATAGCCTTTTCCCCTGGGATAAGCAACTGGCTGATTTGGAGGACTCAAGATGAGATGAAAGCAACTGAGGTGAAAGGAATAGCTTGATGCTTGTATTGTTTGGTTGACTTTGCAGCCCTGGGGCTGGTGGTCTGAGCATCTACTTGGAGGATGGCAGTGTGCATTATGGCAACTATGTGGGAATTTCCTCCTGTCTTCTTTTTTAAATCCAATGTTTTGTTCTGTTTTACTATTTTGTTTTATTTCTGCGTCTGGTAACCAGAGCAACTTTTTTTTTTTCTTTTTTCTTCCTTTTTTTTTTTTTTTTTTTTTTTTTTTTTTTTTTTTTTTTTTTTTTTTTTTTTTTTTTTTTTTTTTGGTATTGGGGCTCGAACTCACGACCTTGTGCTTGCCAGGGAGGCACTTATGCCACTGAGCTAAATCCACAACCCTTGAGCAACTATTTTGAAGATAACAATGTGCAGTACCACAACCATTTTAAAATTTGTATCATCTTGATTTGAAAACCTAAAAAAAAAAAAAAAAATCCTGGTATAATTTGGATTTTGAATGACCCCCAAAAGCCCCTGTATTAAAAGACTTGATGCCCAGCCAGGGGCATCATTTGGAGGAGGTGGAACCTTTAAAAGAGGAGGTCTGGTGGGAGGTTTTAGGTTATTGGTGGCATGCCCTGGAAGAGAGCTGTGAGACCGTGGACTCTAATCTCCTTTTGCTTCCTGGTAAGAGGCATGCTTCATCCTGTCCTTGCATTGCCATAACCCAAAAGCAATGGAGCAGTTGATCAGGAGACAAAATAAACCTTTCCTCTTCATAAACTGATTACCTCAGGTAATTATAGAAATGAAAAAGTGACTAATATTGTTCCTTAGTGGTACTTCTGCCTCATTTTATTCCTCAAGGCAGTAACAAAGTTCTTCACAGGTTTAAAGGAGAGGGCATAGACTCTACCTCTAGATGGAAAAATGCTAAAGAGTCTATGGACATGTTTTAAAACCACCATTATTCAGTCTCATTCCTAATTGCCCTTCTATCTTGGCCTCATTACTGCTAGACAAAAGAGCAAGAGAGAGTACTAATACCAAAATAAATGTAGTAAAACCATATTTTCATTTTCTTCTTGCTCTTCATATCATTCATTGGCCAGCAGTTCTTTGCAGTCTTTGGGGTAAAGTTCAAATTTGTTAGAAGAAAAAATATAGTACTTATGATCTGGCTATTGCTCCTCACTCTCCTCTCTCCATCTCCCTCTTTCTCTTCCTCCTCAACTGTCAAGAATTGCTCATTTGAATAAATCTCATGTGTTCAAACTATAAAAGTGCTCTCTGCTTGTCTGGTACCTGTCCTTGAAATGATTAAGGCAAAGGAATGTTGCCTCCTGGGATGTACAAGCCAGGTAGAGGAGATATGGCCCAGGGTTGACTGGTTTCTATATCAAAGATGTGCTCCTGGCTGAGCCTTTTGCTGTCTCTAAGAATTGGCTCAGTCTGGGAAGAAGAGCCTCCTACCAGCAAGGATAGCGAGTCAATTTTTAAATATATATTTTATGTATGTGCCATCAAATACACGGTCTATAGGGAGATCATCTGAAACTAGGGGACTTGAATGCCATTTGCATTCCTTCAAAATCTCTCTCTCTCTCTCTCTCTCTCTCTCTTATTAAAAGAAATGTGTGCCTTCTTTGGTAATAAAGTTTGACTAATATGTTAGTTCTAATCTGTATATAGACTGAAGTTTCAATCTTTGTATAAGATAAGAAAACTAGGCTCAGTTAGAAGATAGTGTCCTGAAAACAGTAAAGTTGAGCACTTGCATTTGTCTAACTTCTACTGCAAAATGAACCTTCAAGCTAGTGTGGTGGTGTGCATCTGTCATCCAAGCACTTGTGAGGCTGAGGCAGGAAGATTACCACAAGTTCAAAACCAGCCTGGGCTACGTAGTGAATTCAAAGCCAGCCTGAACTATATAGGGGGACCCTGTAATAAAACAACAACAACAACAGCAACAAAATGGACCTTAAAAGTTAGATTTTTTTCCTTTAGAGACAAGTGGTTTCTCCAAACTGCCTCAGGCTGAGGGCATAAATGGCTACCCCCAGCCCACCTCAGCCTAGATAAATGGACAGACTATGCAGATGCTTGCACTGGGAGTTCAAAATTCAGTTTCATTTCCTTAGGCAGAGAGAGAGAGGTTCCAGTCCAGGAAAGGATGAAATAAAACTGGACATGTCTATTATTTTAATGTATTCCTTCCCTTCATTGTCCCTTGCTACAAAAGACCCCAAAGACCCTGTACCTGGCAGGGGTGGAGGGTGATGAGGCAAATGGGCCTTTCCATCTCCTTTGTGCCAGATTTGAGTAAATTCTCTTTCCTTTTTACCAAAATAAATGGCCACCATTGATTTGGTTAGATGGAAGCAAAAGAACTTTGCAAATGAACTTACGTGGCTGTTGCAAGCACCTTTTAGAGTCAGTATGTTACCAGCCACCTTACAGCAGAGTAAGGGATGTGAACAGACCAGATAACTGACTGATACAGTGGTACCTTTGTTCATGAATTTAATTCTTTCCATGATTCTGGTCACAAACTGAATTGTCATGAACCTAGTCAAATTCAATTTGTTAGGTTCAATGTTGACCTTATGGGGAACTTTGATTCAATTCACAACTAATTTTCTTATGACCAGAATCATGGAAAGAATTAAGTTCATGAACCAAGGTGCCATGCTTTTTCATCCCTATCCCAGTGAAGCAGTAAATTTTGTCCCTGAAAATGAAATTTTATAACCTCCTGGTACAGTAGCATCTTGTTATGCCTGAGTAGGGTCGCCATGATACAAAACTATCACAGCATGACAAACTGCCTTTGTTCTCCTTCTGCCCATCCACAAGCTGCATGTCAAAGACCAACCCCACTGACCTAAAGCATAAAAGTTGGAATCTGTCCTTTGTCCTTTGCTTAGCCATTTTGGATTTATCAGCTGAGCTGATGTACATCTAAAAATAAAATCCTTTTGCTTCCCATTTGGTCTCTCCTGTCTCTTAAATCCTGCAACATTTCTGGCAACCATGGAGGGACTGGAGACCACAGACTTGCTGTCTCCTTTGCCTGCAAACCCAAGAGGGCCTGAGCTGCAAGAGTCCTGAGACTTCTGGCACCACTGAGTGAAACATCAACTTGGAGAGGAAATCAGCCTTCTCAAGCCCAGAGACCTCTCCCCTGTCAGGTCAAATGGAACCTGAGGGAATTCAGGATGATTCTGGGACAACAGCATACTACAGGACAACAGTAAGGATTTGGGGCCCCAAAGGGGAAAAACCCATCCTATTAGGATGGAAAAGGAACCTAATCACTTCCCAGGCTGTACCTAGTAATCTGATGTGGATTGGGTTAGATGAAACCTATACCCCAAGTAGAAAATACAGGAATGGCTGCAATTGGAGTACTGAGTAATCTGACCTGGACCAAAATCAGACTGCAGGAGTGGCCCACAGTGAGAATTGGCTCATAGGGGTGCTAGAGACATGGGAGTGCCTGCACCACAGGAGAGGCTCATGATCAGTCTGATCCAGACTAAATCAGATGAAACTTATATCCCAATTAGGGAATGTGGGATTGGCCAGGGGCAAGGGAGGCTTGCCACAAGTGTCTGAATTTAAGGAGTAGCCTGCAGTGGGAGGGGCTAGACAATCCAGTACCAGGATGGAAACAACTGGGAAAGGGGAGGTGCATAATTGTGTGTGTGTGAGCAGAATGAAGTGTGTGAGTCCACAGGGTGTGAGGAAAATATATAATTGTGTGAGAGTGAGTGAAGTGAAGTACGTGAGTCTGAGGTTACATAAACTCAGTTGGGGACTAGGGAAGGCAGGCAATCTAATTGGTCTGAGAACAAAAGTAATTGAGGGAATGATTTGCACTGTAATGGACAGGGACACGAAAAAGCTGCTTAGTTGTAGTGTGCCAAGATATACAGGTGGGATGCAGGCAGGCTGATAAAGAAAATAAAAAGAATCACCCTGTGAAACGGTGATGATGGTGACCAGCCTGGATGGGAACTGAGACTAAAAGAATGCCTGAGCAGCTGGCTGGTCTGGTGATGAAGCTGGGGTGGATGCGCAAGGCCAAGAGACATAGGCCCAGCTTCACCTGCTGAGATTGGAGGGATGAAGCAGGGGTCATCTTTGCATTTAAAAGCAAGAATGGAGTGAGACTGTGCTTGAGGTCTCCTCCCAGCTTCTGGAGCCCGAAGGCCAGCTCTTGCTCATCATCGCCAGCCTGGTGTTGCCAGCAGGTTTATGAGAGCAAGAGCAGCTCCAGCTTAAGGCTGAATGGCCAAAGTTCTGTTGAGCCTAAGGAGGTTTTACAGGAGAAATTAAATTACAAATATAGCTAACTGGCAAGTGTCCTTCTGGTTTTCAACTTGAGTTGGAAAGTTGAGTTCCAATTTGAGTTGAGCTTTTGTTTAATTTAAAATGTAAAACATTTCTTGTGTGTGTTATATTCTTGAATTGCAATCACAGGGTTAACTTGCTCTTTTATTTGCTCACTGTGGTTTAAGATAGAACACTGATTCAAGGTTACTCAGAGATCTGTTGGCAATCAAATTTACAAAGTAACAATGTGAGGGGGAAAAAAAAGGAGTGAAAACGATATTTTAAAATCCAAGTGGCAGAAGCCAAATTTGTTAGAGAAGGTTATAGTAAATGAGGGAGGAAAAAAGTAATAAATATGAGAGAGATCTCAGAAATACCCCAGTGAACAAATGAAAGTTCCAGCCAGTTTTACAAAAGACTTTGTGAAGTTTTCTGACTGTATAGCCCCTTTACCCCTGAAAAAACTGAGAACCAGGATAATCTCAGGGAGACATCAAGCAAAAGGTATGGAAGCTAGAGGGTTTTGCTGGCATGAGTGCATCCCAGCTTTTAGAGGTAGCTACCAAAGTGTATGTAAGTGGGAGACTGATAGGAGGCTCAAAAGAAAGCAGATCTGTCAGAAGCAGCTCTTTTGGGGAAAAGACTGGGGTCATCAAGGGTTAAGGGCATGAACTCAAGTGGTACAAGGGCCAAACTGGGCTAGGATGTGCCAACTGACCAAAGCTATATTGAAATTGATGTGTGATATGTAAAAAATATGGACACTGGTAAGAAAAATGCCTAAAAATAATAACAGAGATTATATTTCAAAACTAGGAGGCTGCCTGCAAAGAGGTATCAACCACAAGTGGGGAAAAACAGATGTTGGCCTCACTGAACTGATAGGAACTAATTTTTACCAGGACTAGGACGAACTGGGCTCCATCCCTTTAGGCACCCAGGAGCCCATGGTCACAATGAGAGTAGGGGGTCAACTGATGGACCTTCTGATAGATGGTAAAACTGAATACTTGGTAATGACATAGCCCATTGGGTCATTATCCCAAAATCATGTGACTACTTTTAGAAGCACTGGAATCACAAAAAGAGGCCATTTTTCCAGTCTGAGAGGTATATTATAGAAAAAAATAAAAGAGGTCTAACATAAGTTCCTGTATCTTCCAAACTGTCTGGGTTTCCCTGCTAATAAGGGACCTACTCTAAAACTACATGCACAAATTACCTTTTGGCCACAGGGATAAAGGAAAGACAACACAGCACAAGGCTAACATCGAGGAGTGCCTTGCCTTGCTGCACAAAACATCAAAGAAGGAGCTCAAACAATAAAAGAGGTTGATGGAGAACACACTAAGGCAACAGCGATGAATAAAAAAGATACTTGCACTGAAGGTGAACTTTGATAAATCTACTGATGAGAAGACAGAGCTAAAACTGGAGCAGACACAAATCTTCAATAATACTGAGAACACATTGCATAGCAAGAAACCGGAGAAACTGGAAGCTGCTCGGCAATGACAATTGGCAGCTGGAAAAAAAAAAAAAAAGGAAAAAGGAAAAAGAAAACTGTGGCACCATGAAGCTGAAGAACATACACAAAAGAGCCTAACAACTGAGAAGGTGCAAGGCAGTGCAAGGGAGTCAGCTCAACAGCTACAGCTGGCCCAAGGGGCTGCCCAGATGTAACTACAGAGAGGAAGAAAACATATGAGCGTGCTGGAGTGGCTACATCATGAGACAAAGGCAATTTGGCGAGTGAACCAAGGAAGCCAAGAAAGCTTAAGAACATGCTGAATGTAACACAACACAGTCTGACCAGCAGGTGAAAGAGACGGAGTAACTAAAACAGTTGACAGAGACGCATGCCTAGGCCAAAGTACAAGTGGATCTGGAAGCACAAAAACTGCAATGAAACATACAAGAGGAGATGACAGTGAAAAGAAACAACAGTAGACATAAAAAGACACAGCATCTGGAAAGAGTTGCAGTATCTGTGGCAGAGTTCAGAAGCAGAGAATCCAAGCCAAGACCCAAAAGTTAGAGATGACCAACAACAGGCTACAGCTGTAGATAACTGAGTACCACACGGTAGGGCTAAGGCAGGCTCTGTGTACATCAATGGAGGAAACAAAAACCAAAAAGTGACAAGCACAAGAGGAGGCTAAGTGCGGACAGAGACAAATGCCAGAGGAGAGCCGACACAAGCATCAAGCAGAGGTGAAACTGGCCAAATTCTAACTGCAGGCCAAGGAGGGAGAGAGGTGACCATGGAAGATAGAGACAGAGCAAACACACCAAGTACCCTAGAGAAAATTCAGTGTAACACAGAGGCAAAGCTACAAAGCAAGCATTTTTCCTTTGCAAAAAAGACTACATAACTAAATCACACCCTGCAGGAAAAGCATGTAACAGTGGCCCAGCTGCAGGAGAAAAAAAAAATACTGATGAGCATAGCAGGAGAACTCAAAAGCTAAATGTGCTCATGAGAAAACTGAATGGGGACTGAAGTGCTGACAACTAAAGGACAATGAGACACTGAGGCTACAGCTATGAGCAGAGGAGGTAACACCACAGAGCTGACTGACAAAACAAACAAAAATAATGGTTTGGGGAAGACTGTATTCAGCTA
>RJWM01027892.1:0-26305 GCA_004363535.1 Dasyprocta punctata | reverse complement strand
TGCCTTTGTCCATCTCTCTGTCCCTACCATGTTCTTTTCCTGTCCAGAGTCTTTGTCTCTCTCAAGCCTTAAGTTGAGTTCTGCATTTCATTCAACCTGCTCCAGCTTCTTCTAAGAGATTTTCTCAATTTATACATAAGGAATGTTTGGTTCTGTGGTATAAAACATTTTGTTTTCTTATTGTTCTTTTTTTTTTTTTTCGTACTGGGGATTGAACTGACAACCTCATGCTTCCCAGGCAGGCTCTTAAGCTGCTGAGCTAAATCTCTGGCCCTTCTTATTGTTTCTTGTACATTGATCTTTTTACTCCATCCTTAATGTTCATATACATTATGTCAAAGCATAATTCTCAAGTACATTTTGTACTAGAGACTAAATATACTGTGGGTGATTATAAAGGAAGGGTAGAGGGCTCAAGAGTGGAGGGAGAAAATTTCATACTGAGTAAGGCTTGTGCTAATTTCTTGTCTTTCAAAACTGGAGATAGGAACTACTAAGTGTCCATATTGAACACTGTACCCCTTCATTCTTTTAGGAAGGCCAGGCAGGACCTCCTCTAATACTGCTCTGAGGCAGAAGGTCAGTAACAATCCCATTAATACATTTGGAACAGGACTTGTCATGACTTGAGTCTGCTGCCCTTTTCTTACCACTAATAGACAAAAACAGTTCGCATCTGTGTTATGGATAAGACTTTATTATTGTCAGGTAGCTTTACAGGTGAGTGGTTTTGGTGATCTAATTTATGTGATAAGAATGGTTCATGAGCAACTATTCTCAATCCTCAGTATCTTCTCAATTAATTGACTTTTATACACCTGCAGTGTATTTTGAAGATTCCTCTGACCTCTTAAAAGATGGACAGTGTTTAACATAACAGAGTAAAGTTGCGTGTGTATTAGACATTTAGTATTTTATTATCCTATAGTCATGTAAATTTTCATTCTATAATGGTAATTATAGGAGAAGAAGGAAATATCTATATGATTTGGGATTTGTTTTGGTTTGTCACTATATCCTGTAGTATGCTGATAGGGAATGATTCATCTAACCACTGGCTGAGGGAAGTAGTTTGGGATGTGTGGGACTGTTTTATACTTGATAATTCTCAGGAAAGTAGCACATTGGAATTTTAGTCCTCATATAAATTCTTTGGGTCATGGGGATGTATAAGTTTTATATTGCCAATAACAAGGGGGAAAATACCTTAAAGGCTTATGTACCAATTTAGATTTGGCCTCTTTTTTTTTCTTTTCACTTAATTTTGAAATAATTATAGATTTATAAGAAGTAGCCAAAAAAAAAAAAAATGTGCAGAGAGGTCCTGTGTACTTATTTGTAGTGGGTAGATCTTTGCAGTTTATCACACATATAGCTTCTCACAGTTACCACCATAATCAAGATGCAGGACTCCATTGTCATGAGGCTTTCTCAGTGCACCTGTTTATAGCCACACCTCCCCCTTGCCCTTGGATGTCATTGATCTGTTCTGCCTCTCTGTTGTTCTTGTTGTTCAAAGAATGCTATATAAGTGGAATTATACAATTCATAACCTTTTGAAGATGGATTTTTTTTTTACTTTGTATAATTCTCTGGAGATCATCTAGGTTATTTCAAATACTTTTTTACCTTATTATTATTATTATTATTATTTTTTTTTTTTTTTGGTACCAGGGATCAAACTCACAACCTCGTGCTTGCCAAGCAGGCACTTGTGCCGCTGAGCTAAACCCCCGGCCCTGTACCTCTGTATTACTAATATTCCATGGTATGGCTATACCACAGTTTACTCATTGAAGACATCTAGATTATTTCTAGTTTGGGGCAATTATGAATAAAATTGTCATGAACATTCATGTACAGTACTTGTTTTTGTACAAACATAAATTTTTATTTCTCTAGAGTAAATGCCCAAGAGTGCAGTTGGTAGGTCATAGGTAGATGCATGGGTGGTTTTTGAAGAAACTGCTGAACTTTTTTCCCATAGTGTCTGTACAGTAGTTTTTTTGTTTTTGTTTTTGTTTTTTAAAAATGAAAGAGTAGGATAAATGTTTAGTATGTGCTATTTAGAGTATCCATTCATTTTTGGTCCCAGTCTTGTTGCTATTATGTGCCTGGTTGTTTCTTCTGACTTTACCGGGGTATGGTGACGTTTCCCTTTAGTCTTATTTGGGTCACCAATCTTTTTGCTGGTTTTGACATTCAGGAGGAAACTCCCTCAGCTTTCCACACATATTGCCCAAATGTACTCTTTGTTCTCTTCTGTCCAGTTTTGAGTTGGCCCCAAACCTGAGCCTTGAGTCTCTTCTCAAGAGAGCTCTTCACTACCTTGTCTTTAGATCCACCCAGCTAATTGGTTTCTGCTGAAGCAATGAAACATGCCCATTGCTCTCGAATCTTGAAATTGCTTTCCCTTTGACCTTGTCCACTACAGCTCCATCTGGCCACTCTTTCCCAGGCACACTTCTAGACTCTGTTGTCCCAGTTCCACTGCCTTGTCTTTTCCTCACTTCCCAATAAATATATAGTGCTGCAATAACCAAGTTTCTCTACCTGCTTAGAAATCTCTACTGGAGTTTTCTTGCTGATGTCACTAGCAACCTTCTTGTAGCTCAGTGTAATGTTGGTGTTTCAGTGTTGTTCTTCCTTAGCCTTCCTTCCTTCATTGGTAACATTTAGTTCTCATGGTTACTCTCGTTTTGTAGAAATACTTGTTCTTGTCTGCTGCCCATTGGGTTGCTGCTGTGTGTTCTTGCTGATGTTTCCTTTCTGCAAATTCCTTAAAATTTGAGATTCCTGAGTTCTGTTTAAGCCCAACTTTCCTTTAAAATTCTGGGTGATGTCATGCTCTCACTCACTTCTTCTCATATCTTTATGTGAGTCTCAAACTTCTCCCCCAAGCTCCAGGCCTATAATATGTTTTTCTCCTGTCACTTGAACAAAATCCCTTACGCGGACAGTGCAAAGAAGGAAAGATTTGTTTTGGCTTACAGTTTCGGAGGTTTGGGTTTCTGCCCTTAGGCAGAAGCATCATGGCAGAAGGGTGTGGAGGGGACACTGCTCACCAGGAAACAGAGAGTTGGGAAAGCCACAGAGGAAGGGCTGGGGTCAGATGCAGTTCCAACGTCCCACCTCTCATGTTCCACTCCCTCCAACCAGGCCCCACCTTCTGTTTTCATCACCTCCCAGAAATGTCATCAAATTATGCGCTCATCCTTGGGTTAATTTCACTGATAAAATTAAATTAATTCACTGATTCATTACCCATAGACACACCTAGAAAAGTGCTTCACTAATTGCCAAGGTGTTTCTTAATCCAATGAAGTTGACTTGTCAAGGTTAACCCATCACAGCTGACTCTGCCCCTAAATCTTCAACAGACTCCTCCAGTCACAGCACGTTTAAAATGGCAGTTCTCTCTCTAGCACTCTTGCCTCTTGAGAAGATACTGGATTCTTTCTGCCATGAGGCACCAGTAATATCATGAATACAAACACAGGTATGCCATTAAAACCCATCTGCATGGAATTGAATTGTCAGATTAACTATTCTCCATTCAGTGTGGGGATAGGCATCCTGACTCCACCCCGTCACCCAAACCTGTCAGGGCCAGTAGGTTCCTCTTGAGCACTTCTGCAGTCTTCTGCCCTCAGCTGAAGTGTGTTGTTCCTGTACCAGGTTATGTTAATAATGCTTTTTCTGGTCAAACGTTTAATTGTCACTCAAACTAAACCAAGTGTGAAAAGGAAGTATTCTATGAAAGCCAAGTTGAATGCTTTGGAAAAACTGCAAGTTAACTTACTAAGCTATTGGTCAGCTGTGGAATTATGTAAAGCAACTGTAAAAGGCATGAGAAATCAGTTGAACTTTAGAAAGATTCTGTACTGTTTCTCAGGTGTCCGAGATCTTGCTCCCTATCACATCAGTCCAGAAATGATAGCCCATAAATAACGAACATGTGATTAATGCAGAGAATGTGATACAGAATTCCAAACAACAGAACTACATTCAAAGAAAAGACCCACTTCGGAAGATCGATGAGTAAATGTGGCTTTGTAACTAAAACCCAAGTGTTTAGGTACTTGTCTTACCTTTGTCCCATTGTATTTCCTGTTTGAGAAGGGCTTCTACTCATCTCTCAGCGATTAACCACTCTTTACCATTGCTACTCCCCCTGGTCAGCGTCTCTGTGATTCCCTACTGCAACTTCTTAGCTGGTCATCTGCCCCAAAATCACCAGTTCCAGTCCCTCCTCCTTATCAAACGTAAACATCATTATATCACTCCATTACCTGAAACTATTTCATGAAGACGCTTAAATCTGCCATTGCTCATCTCTCTAATGTCATACAGTAGTTTTTATGCTGCCCTTTTCTTTCCTCAAACTATACTTTAGTCATGTTAACTTGACCGGCTTTCAGGGTTCATTTGGGGGTGGTGGGAGTGTGTGTGTTTGGGGGAGAGTGTCGTGTTTTCTCCTCCCTGGGTCTTTCTGTAAACATCCTCTGCTGGGAGCTTCTCTCTGCGTCTTTCACCACAGGACTGACCCTGCTGTCTTCGTGTCCTAGCTTTTCTTCTGGAAGCCCTTCTTGTGTTTTTATGACAACATCCTGATTTCCCTGTTTTAGCACTCATCACCTGATACTCCCTTTGAAGGTAAGCACAGTGTGAATTCTGTGTAGATGGGGTTTATTCATTAGTTTTGTTTGCCATAGTCTCTGCTTTATAAATCTTTGAGTAAACTTGTGGCTTTTTTTTTTTTTTTTTTTTTTTTTTTTTTTTTTTTTTTTTTTTTTTTTTTTCTGTACTGTAGGTTCTCTGAAAAACACTTAAATGTCTTGCTTCTTTTGTAGCTGCTGTCTCTGTTGGCCTTCATCTGTGAAGAAGTTGTATCACAGTGTACTTTGTGTGGAGGACTGTACTTTTTTGAATTTGTGAGCTGCAGTGCCTGTCTTCTGAGTCTCCTTTTCCTGATTGTATATTGTTCTTCAGTGTACAACAGAGTTGATGCCATAAAAGTGAAATCATCGGTAAGCATGAAAAAATACCCCTTTTATTAAGAGCATAGGTGTTGTGTAATTTTGTGTGGTTTTATTGTTCAAAGTAGTGATGCTTTCAAAAGTCAGTACCATGAAAAGATACTACCCCTTATTCCAACACTTGCATCTAAGTAACCCAGTTTTGCCTTCCGAGGGGATGACAGAGAGGGAAAGTGACAGTGACAGACACTGCCAGTGTTTTAAAATTTCAAGGAAGGGCTTCATTAAGTTGCCCAGGGAGGATTGGAACTCTCAGTCCTCCTGTCTCAGTCTCCCTCAGTTCTGGGATTACGGCATGTACCATTGTCCTTGACTTGATTTTGTCACTTTTTGTTTGTCACATTTCAGAGTGTCACTTATTGGGTCTACAGTTATGAATTGTGCACTGTTGTCTGCCAGATGTTGTGCCAATGAATTAATGTATTTCTGGAGCTCTTAAATCATTAGCAGAATGTAATTATATCTATATTTTGCTTTCATTTTATTATGAGCCAAGTTTTCTATAAATGAATTAAGGCATTTGTTGATTCATTCTTTAGAAATTTCCCTTGCAATAAAATTAGATTGAGGAAATCTTGTTTTCACAGAATTGGAGTTTAACTTTCTAAAGACAATCTCCTCACTCTTTGTTCTTATTTGAATATAGTTTGAATTTATGGGATGACACACAAAATAATTTAGGTACGTAGTGAATGTAATAAAGAAACAGTTCCACAATTTACTTCTTCAGTAGTGTTTTAGTTGTCAGTAGTAATGTGTATTTAAAGATTCAGTCCAAAAATGGGCATCTGAAATGAATAGACACTTTTCAGATGAGGAAGT
This sequence comes from Dasyprocta punctata, assembly GCA_004363535.1. Taxonomy (NCBI): domain Eukaryota; kingdom Metazoa; phylum Chordata; class Mammalia; order Rodentia; family Dasyproctidae; genus Dasyprocta; species Dasyprocta punctata. Next base: position 20,444 of record RJWM01027892.1, on the reverse strand, counting down.
ACAAACAGCAAGAAAATATATGAAAAAATGTTCAACACTACTGGTCATTCAATAGATGCAAATTAAAACAACCCTGAGATTCCATCTCACTCCAGAAAAAATGGCTATTATCAAGAAATCTACCGATAACAAATGTTGGTGGGGCTATGGGGAAAAAGGAAACCTTCTTCCCTATTAGTGGGAGAGCAGACTGTGCAACCACTGTGGAAGTCAGTATGGAGATTCCTCAAACTACTAAAACTAGAGGTTCCATTCAACCCAGCTATTCCCCTTCTGGGTATCTTCCCAAAAGAATTACAAGCATCATACCATAGCAATGTGTGTACACCCATGTTTATAGGGGCATCATTTGTAATAGCTAAATCTTGGCAACAGCCCAAGTACCCATCAACTGGTGAAGGGATAAAGAAAATGTGGGTTTTTTAAATATAACAGAGTACTGCTCTGCCATAAAGAAGGATAAGCTTAAGACATTTCTAGCTAAAAGGATACACTTTGAGACCATACTCTTAAATGAAATAAATCAGACACACATGTAAATATCACATGGTTTTTCTGGTACAAGAAACTGAAAGTGTAAATAAGGACCAAAATGTATAATAAGTGTTGGGAAATGGGAAGAAAATGTCCTAATGAGAAGGGGAACAAGGGGTGGGGGAGGGACAAGAAAAAGAATAGAAGGAAGAAATGGAAACAGAACGTTCGTGGATGGAGGGGAAGAGAGACTGAAGGGAGTGGAGGGGAATGGGAAAAAGCAGGATATACCATGTACAGGTACAAATTCCCTATGATGAATATTACCACTATGTAGATCTAAAATGTACCACTAAAAATAGGCAAAGAAGAAAATAGTAATTTGTGAAAAATAGTGCATGTGAGGGTTGACATATGAAAGAGTTCATGTCTCAGAGGGTAAGGATGAAAACTACAGTAAATTTTTTACTGTTAAGAACAAGAAGCTGGGCATGGTGGTCCATGCCTGTAATCCCAGCATTCGAGAGGCTAAGGTTGGAGGATTGTTGTCAGTTCAAGGCAAGCTTGAGCAATGAAGTGAGTTCAAGGGCAGCCTGAACTGCATAGTGAGACCCTGTCTCAAAAAGACAAAGGTGGGGGGGAAGAGCTAGGGGGAAGGGCAAAACAAAACAAAACAAACAAAAAATAAGAGCTGGTCATGGTAGCACACACCTTTAATCCCAGCATTCTGGTAGGTTGAGGCAGGGGGTTCAACATGAGTTTGAAGCTAGCCTGGGCTACGTAGTAAGATCAAGACCAGCAAACTGTGTAGTGAGATACTGTAAAAAAGTAGTAGTAGCTGGTCGTGGTGGCGCATGCCTTTAATCCCAGAACTTGGGAGGCTGAGGCAGGAGGATTGTCATGAGTTCGAGACCAGCCTGGGCTACCAAGTGAATTCAAGACCAGCCTAAACTGCATAGTGAGACCCTGATTTTAAAAATAGGGCCGGTAATTTAGCTCAGTGGCGTAAGTGCCTGCCTGGAAGAGGCGAGGTTGTGATTTCGATCCCCAGTACCAAAAAAAAGAAAAAAAAGAAAAAGAGGGGGAAAAAAAAACCCAAGAGATAACAGTATAAAAAGAAAGTAGGGGCTGGGGACATAGCTCAGTGGCACAGTGCCTGCCTGGCAAGTGCAGGATCCTGAGTTTGATTCCTGGTACCAAAAAAAAAAAAAAAAGAAATTCCTGAGAGAATACTTATGAGAATAAGTATCTTTCTCATCCCAAAGTCGAGTGAGGTTTGAAATATGAGGAAGTCAAGTAGATGTTTTCCAAAACTTGTCTTGATAAAAGTTAGCTTAAATAAACCTGGAATATGTTAAGCTATTCATGTGGTGCGGGGGCGGGGAGGAGGAAAAAGCAGTAAGAGTCTACTATTTTGAATTAACAGGAAACAAGCATGAAGTCTTATATTGATCATACACCAAAATTACATTTGTTTATTTATTTATGTACTATTTTCTGTGTACTCTTTTTTTTTTTTTTTGGTACCGGGGATCGAACTCACAACCTTGCACCTACTGGGCAGGCTCTTAGGCCACTGAGCTAAATTCCCGGCCCTATTTTTTGAGACAGGGTCTCACTATGCAGCTCAGGCCAGCTTTGAACTCACTTTGTAGCCTAGGCTGATCTTGAACTCACAATGATCCTCCTGCCTCAGCCTCCCGAGTGCTAGGATTAAAGGTTTGTGCCACCACACCTGGTTTGTATACTCTTTTGTACCACTTGAATGTTATGCTACAGAGATCTATTACCCTTTTTTTTTTTTTTTTTTTTTGTACCAGGGATCAAACTCACAACCTTGCGCTTGCCAGGCAGGCGCTCACGCTGCTTCTATTACCTTTTAAAAAGATCCATGCTTATAATCTTAGTTACTTGGGAGGCTGAGGCAACAGCATTACAAGTTGAAGGACAGTTGGGCAAATTAGTAAAATCCTATCTCAAAATAAAAAGCAGGCTGGGGATATAGCTAAGTGGTAGAGCACTTGCATAGCTTTTGCAAGGCCTTTTCACCTAATATAAGGTTTTCTTGTTTGCATGGTTTGAAAATGACCAGGGAGCAACAATCTCTTTGAAGAAAGAATCTTTTTATAACAGTGCCATCGTGGGTTAGATCAAGTTAAGACCTAGTAGTAGCCAACATACTATATGCCTGGCACTGAGCTAAGTACCTTCGGTGAATTAACTGTAGTCCATGAGATCATTTTATAAATAAGAGGATACTCTTATTAAATAACTATTTAATTTAAATTTAGTTCAACTATTTAATTTAAATTTATAAGTTTATTTAATAATTTAAATAACTTCAAAATCTCATAGGAAGTAGCATGGCTGAGATTTGAACTTAGGTAGGAGTTACGAACTTAAGGAGCATATTATTGATTATTGTGTTTGTCTCAAAACAATTGTCTTGTTTAAATATCTTTTTGAATTCACTCCAGATATTAGGAAATGGAACTTTATATATGGATATAACAGATTTGAAATAATACCTTTTTTAGAACAGAGAAAACACCTCTTAAATTTTTTATACATGTTAAGTGAATGGTCAACAGTATAGAAATTCTGTTGTGATAGTTTTATTAATATTAGATTTAATAGAAGTTGCAGTTCAGAAGACTGAGAAAGCGTCAGGCATAAAAGCCGTTGGAGTGGCTGTCACTTTAACAGTTTTCCCTCTGAATGAAGTGTGTGTGAAGCCTCATTTTCTGTTGGCACAGAGAGCCTTCGAGGCAGTGCTGAGAGTGCACTTGGGAACCCATGGAGCACCTCCCGCTTCTAAGCTGCTTTGTGAGCTGATGTGCAAGCTTTCAGGCACTAGATGATGAGCTCATCTTTCAAGCTCATTTGGATCACCCACTTGGAGCTATTGAGGGTGGTGTGTTATGCTTGAAAGTTCAGGTGTCTGAAAACACCATTGGCATACTTTTATTTAGTTAATGATGGATGGTTCTTTTGATTCTCTCTTGAGAGTACTGAAGCATTCAGAGATACCATTCTAGCATAGATTGCTTTTTAAAATTTGAATTTGCAGGTGCTTTTTATCAGTGCGTATTAGTAATACAGAATGAGATTTTTACTTTTTATTTTTTATTTTTTTTTAATTTTTTTTTTTTTTTTTTGGTACTAGGGATCAAACTCAGACCTTGCACTTACCAGGCAAGCACTCAAGCCACTGAGCTAAACCTCCAGCCCCTATTTGGTATATTGATAAATGCACACAACATACTTTTATTTTATTTATTTTTTGGGGTGGCACCAGGTATCGAACTCATGACCTTGTGTTTGCCAGGCAGGCGCTTGTGCTGCTGAGCTAAACTGCTGGACCTACACAACATACTTTTAATATTTTTGTCCCTTTTACCCCCTTTTCCTTTCTTCCTCCCTCCCTGATCTACTTCCTTATCTCTAAGTCTGTCTTCTAGTGCGTAGAACATTTTTTTTTTGATACCAGAAACTGAACTCAGGACTTTGTGCTTGCCAGGCAAGCACTGTCCCGCTGAGCTGTATCCCTGGCTCATAGTGTGTCGGATATTTTGAAAGGAAAGAAAAGCAATTTTTTTTTTTTTTTTGCTGGAAGTAAGATGGAGTTATAATAAATTCTTTGATAATTTTAATATGTTCTAGAGAAAAAGAGGATACACACACACACGGCCTTTTGAGAGACTTTTTTTTGTACCAGGAGTCGAACTCAGGGCCTTGCATTTGCCAGGCAGGCATTGTGCCACTGAGCTACATCCCCGGCCTGAAAGACTTTTTATTAAAAAAATATCTTGTACTCTTTCAATTTACCTAGCTCAAGGTGTGAATAGTGTTTGAATACCAGGCTTAGTGAAAAGTAAGAAGTGTGGTAGGTGGGTTTGGGTTGTGTAACTTTGCCTCTGTAAATCTAAACACATTGTATTCCTTATTTGTTTATGTGTATGCATAGGATTTTTACATTATGCTGGGAACAGGATGTGTGTTTTTGTTGGCGTCTATCATCTTTGTCTCCACCCATGACAGAACCTCTGTTGAAATTGCTGCAATTGTAAGTACTTTGTATTTTTAACATTATTTGTTTCTTTCTTTTTTTAAAGAGAATAAAAAAAACAAAACAATGGGAAAGATAACTGGATTTCACAGACAGTAGGAAATCAGCCATACTTACTGTAATGCACCCTATCATCTAATAGGTGCTCAGACCACCAGACACAGGTGTGCAAAGACAATCAAACAGCACAAGCACTAAGTTGTTTCTTTACTTCAGTTGCCATCTTCTCAGAAATTTCAGGTGTGACTTCTAATTTCCTCTATGTCTATGTCTCCTAGACTTCTGGATGAGATACAGGCATGCAAAATTAATCAAACAATGTAAGCACTAAGTTGTCCCTCTATTTCACTTGCTATCATTTGAGAAATTTCAGATGTGTGACTTGTAATTTCTTTTGTGTTTGTGTCTTCTGGACTTGTTTTGGATGGACTGGAGGTCTGAGATTGCACCCTGCTCCTTTGTCTTGACATTTTCCTGTGTTCCTCCCACTCAGATGGTTGCTGAGTCCTGGGTTGGCTGCCCATCCCGTGATGGCTTCCCATCCTGTGGTGCAGGGCATGGGGCTGGGCACATGGGTTCATCTGATCCGAGGTTCCCAGGGTGGCAGAGAAGTGCAGGATGCCTGCTTATTGATGTTCCCTGGATGGTGGTGAAACCCCGGGGTGCAGCTTCCTCTCCTCTGGGCCCAAGTTGGTGGGCTCACTGAGGGGCGTGGCCTCTTCATGCCAGCCTGCAGCAGATTCACTAGACTCACAGAGGGGGTGTGGCTTCTCTGGCCACAGTGGCTGGCTTACGGGGGATGTGGCTTCTTCTCCAGCCCGTGGCGGTAGGCGCACCAGGGTGTGAGTTGTTTCTAGTGAATTAGCCATTACATTTCTTAAGTTCTGAAATGGTCAATAGACCATTGAAAGATACCACTTTAGGCTCCTGCTTGAAACCAACAGCTTCAGAAAACTGCTGACCTTGATTGAGGGCCAATGTTTATTTTCTCAGAAATAGAGAATTTGACAAATACTTGACAAGTAACACAATATGTGAAAATATTTTGTCTTTCTTTCTTTCTTTTTTTTTTTTTTTTTTTTTACCAGGGAGCAAACTCATGACCTTGTGCTTGCCAAGCAGGTGCTTATGCCGCTGAGCTAAATACCCAGCCCCTTGTCTTTTATTTTTAATGTCATTTAAAAATTAGATCAATGCCATGTGGTGTTGTTGGTGTACTGAATATACAGGAGAAATGACTTAGAAGTTTAACCTAATAAAGGAAATAGAAGAGAGGGAAACAAATTATAATGGAGTATGTCAAATGAACCAATAGAAGTTTGTCTAGATATAGCAGTTGTCAGTGGGTTATGTAAGTACATAAAATATCATAACTTTCTAAGTAGTAGGCAGGAATCAGTTTCCAAGTTTTTAGCCTCTATATGTAATCTTAATACTAATATGTCTGAGAATTCATCTCTGATGGAGGAGTCTAGCCAGCTCTTTCCTACCTTTTTACAGTCAACCCCTTCCCCGCCAAAAAAAGAGGGGGGATAAAAGGATGTGCTTACCTGTCCCAAATCTTACTGTAGCGCATTGCTCCAAGATGTTAAAAAAACAGAACAAAAAAAACCAAAACCCTTTGAGTACAACAAAGAATCAATTGAAAATAAAAGATCCATTTTCATTTGAAATCCTTGTGGCGAGGTATTTTCAAGAGTTCAGAATGGTGATACTGTGCATATACTGCATTATACAACACCTTCAGAGGGGCAGGGGCAGTGCCCCGTGTAGTTCAGCATTAATAATTTAAATATTTACTGTAAAGGGGATAAATAAAGGCTGCACGTAGTCTTGTTGATTTTGAGTCAAGTAAATCATGAAAACTTTTGAGTATTTTTAGCGTTATGGATTCCAGAATTGGAAACCAAGGATCATGGACCTAGCCAGGTACCAGTGTTGTAACTGCAGATAACTAACACTGGGAAACCGGTTGCTCTTGCCAGTCATCTGGTTTCCAACTAGGACTTTGTTTTTCATCAAATGAAGTTGTAATTAGTAGAGTTGTCAGCTAATAGATCATAAAAAGTACTTTTTATGATAGAACAATGTAAAAGGAGTCCAGAGAATTGCATAGCTATATCTGCTTATTCATGTGCCCACAGTTTCTTACCACTTTACACATGTAAAAACAGCAGACATAAAATTAATGCTGAACCTTGACTCATCCTAGCAGTGAGTAATACTCATCCATGGACACATCAGCCAGTTGAAGAGAAAATCAAAGTTTAAATAGTTCCACTTTACAGTTAATTTCCATTTAGAAATGTCCATGTTTTTATTGCAGAGGAGTTTGGTAGGAGATCAATAAAATACTTACAAGTATAAAAATATATTACTGTAAAATTCTGTGGGGAAAAATTGAGTTCTAAGGGGTGGGGGGCATGTCATAAAATTCTCAGCCATTAGTTATGTATTGTATTTAGGTGATATATTAGATTGTTATAGTATTTAATGATGTAAAAAATCAGTATTTATAATAAGCTGGGAATTATCTTTTTTTCTTTTTTTTTTTTCCGGCACTAGGGATCGAACTTACAGCCTCACACCTGCCAGGCAGGCGCTTAAGCCACTGAGCCAAACTCCTAGCCCTAGTTTTTTTGAGGCAGGGTCACACTATGTAGCTCAGGCTGGCCTTGCGCTCACGTTGTAGCCCAGGTCGGCCTCAAACTCACAACGCTCCTCCTACCTCAGCCTCCTGAGTGCTGGGATTAAAGGCATGCACCATCGCGCCTGGCTTGGAAATTATCTTTGTGACTAACTTATGAAAAATTTTAGAGATGCAGGTAAGTGAGTATTGAGCAAAACAGCTGGAAGAGCACTTGTTTAGACTTGTAGCGCAGAGGGTGTTTTATGGACTGTTAAGAGGCACCATGACAGACAAGGTGATATGTTTTTGCATTTGAAGTGTTCAGAAAGTTTGCCATGCAAGTAAGGGACTAGATGCTATCGAGCCAAAACAAATTCTGGAGAGGAGCGAAAGACTTGGGTTTGGGGCTGGGTTGATAAATAAATTTAGGTTGGATGTATTAGAGGCATCCAGGTGAATTAATGAGTTTGGAATGCAGTTTCGCTATATGGTGAAATGAGACATAATGCAGATTCTGTAGGGAGGAGAGGCTGGAGAGAAGAAGGTCAGAAGAGTGCAGAAGATTATCAGTGTTAAAAATCATGGAGGTAGGGCCGGGGGTTTAGCTCAGTGGCATAGGTAGGTGCCTACCTGGCAAGCGTGAGGTCATGAGTTCAAGCCCCAGTACCAAAAAAAAAAAAAAAAAAAATCATGGAGGTGTTAAGAGTTGGAAGAGCCGGGCGTGGTGGCACACACCTTTAATCCCAGCACTTGGGGGACTGAGGTAGGAGGAGTGTTGTGAGTTCGAGGCCAGCTTGGGCTACAACTCGAGCACAAGGCTGACCTGAGCTACATAGTGTGACCCTGCCTCAAAAAATTAGGGCCAGGAGATTGGCTCGGTGGCTTAAACACCTGTCTGGCAGGCATAAGGTGAGTTCAATCCCCAGTACCACAAAAACAAACAAACAAACAAACAAACAAAAAAAAAACAAACAAAAACACAGAGTTGGAAGATACTATAGCCATCATCTAGTGCAAATTTTATCTTTTTTTTTTTTTTTTTTTTTTTTGAGACGGGGTCTCACCATGCAGTTCAGTCTGTCCTTGAACTCACTTTGTAGCCCAGGCTGGTCTTGAACTCACAATGATTCTCCTGCCTCAGCTTCCTCAGTGCTGGGATTAAAGCCATATACTACCACACCTGACTCTTTACAAAGCACTTTCTAAAATTTTTTTTATTTTAAAGAGAAAAGAAAACAAAATTTCAAAACAAGATAATAGGAGGGTAACAATGGTTAATATATTGTATGTTGTTATCTTTAAATTAGTTACTCAGAGCACAAAATGTAGGCATTTAATTGTCCAGACAATATTAGCACAAACCTTTCTTTTTAATGAACTAAGAGAAATTAGTAGTATAACTATGTTAACTATCCTGTATAGTATATATACATATATGTATATATGTATGTATTTTCTTTCTTTTGCTTTTCCCTTCTTTTGTCCTTTCCCCCATTCTTAGAGTACCTTTTTTTGCCGGCATTTCCATAGGGGTTTTGCTAGTAAGGAAGCTAAAATTGAAGCGTGGTCTTCTGTCTCTTGGAATTCTCAGAATGCTTGGTCAGTGTTAGAAGAGTATGATGAGGAAGTGATTTAAGGAAGGGGAAGTAGGCAATGGTGTCATGTCATTGTGTCAGTAAGGTGAGAAAATTAACTGGAAATTTAACCTTAATTAGTATCTTCAAAATGGAATTTTTGTTTGATATTAGTAACATTATCCATTTTCACTAATGCCAAGTTGTCTACTTTCATATTCCCTTATCACATCTGTGGGTCAGTCTAGCCAAAGATGTAATCCTCTGTTTTATATCATTTCATAGGATTTTATTTTTCATGTACTAACCTTAGTCTCTTAGATTGATATCCCATGCATACACATGCATTCATAAGAGGACAATTTGTATTTTGTGGAATAATAGCTGTTGTTTTAGATGTTTCTCTTTGTAACTTCTTCCCATATTTGGATGTTTTAAACATTTTTTATAACATTAAAGAATAGTGGGTATAAGATAAAAATTAATAAATTATCCTATTCATGTGAAGTACTCTCAGAGCCAAGTAGGAAATGTGAGATTATATTTCCCGACTCCTCTTGTAACCTTACCCCCTTTTTCCCTCCTCAGGTGTTTGGCTTTTTAGCAAGTTTAATGTTCCTCTTGGATTTTATTGCTATCCTCTATGAGAAGCGTCGGGAGTCCCAGCTGAGAAAACCTGAGGCCCCTCCAGGGGGAGCCCTCACTGAACCACTGAATGCATAGACTGGGAGCAGGTGGCAGGTGTTTCAGAAGAGAGCGACTGACTTTCCTTCACAATGCCTGAACTCTGGCAGGAGGTCTTGTAGAATGTGTGCAATTGTTTAAACCACTTTTGAAAAGGTGTGGGAAGGGCAGGAAGTGTTTTATCAATGTTGAGCTGTGTGTCGTTCATCACAGATAAAGCCAGAGGGTATTTTTTAAAATTGTTTTTTAAAATAACTATAGAAACTTGTCTCAAATGCAGATTTTTAAGATGGAGAGGAAGACAGTTATTTCTTTAGATCATATAGCTGATTAAAATGAATAATTCTGTTAAATAATTCTGCCATTCTGTTACAGGGCATTCCCTTTCTAGGCTTAGCTTCTAAATTACGCTTTGTAGCTGTATAAACAGCTTGATTGTATAGATCCTTTTTGAAACTGTCTGATTTTTAAATTAATTTGCATAACTATTAGCTTGTTGGTGATTATATTATGTTCTGTTAATGGCGACTTAATGTATATTTAAGAAATCAGTATTTAAAATGTTGATCCAGTTTTTTTCCTTAATATATAATACTTGGCTTTATTATATCTCACTCAGCCTTAAAATTATATGGTAACATTTTAAGATAATTATTAATACTTCTGAGAATTTTGTATAGTCTACTATAAAACATATGGGAGATCTTGGTATTTTTTGTGTATAAGGAAAGCAACAAGCCGGGCATGGTGGTGCATGCCTTTAATCCCAGCACTTGGGAGGCTGAGGCAGGAGGATCTTTGTGAGTTGGAGACCAGCCTGAGCTATAAAGTGAGTTCAAAGCTATCCTAAACCTGCGTAGTGAGACCCTGTCTCAAGAAATGGGGCCGGGGATTTAGCTCAGTGGCCTAAGCACCTGCCTGGCAGGTGCAAGGTTGTGAGTTCAATCCCTGGTACCAAAAAGATAAAAGAAAACAACATCAGCAACCTTATGTTTATATTGCACTTTGGTTGTTGAGATCAAGGTTTTTTAAAAAAATATTGTTATGTAACACATAGAAAAATGGAAGAAACTGATGTCACACCTAAGGACCAAAGATGAGAAGGATGGACTTTTTGTTCAGTACAGTAAAAATAATTACAAAAGTTAAAAATTCAGCCACTTACCAGGCATGTGAAAAGTAAATTCATGATGTGAGTTAAAAATAGTTTATCGCCCTGTTGACATGTAATTTGTTTCTATGTCAGTTGATGCAGCTCTCCTGGTCCTCTTTTATGTATTCTCTTGGATCAAATCTTTTTAAAACTTTAACCTTTGACTTTTCATTTGTTTGTTTTCTGTCTTTTTATCAGGGTGGTCCATGTTCTGCTTCATTGGGCAGAGATTGGCCTATGGTTCTTACTTTTTATCCTTGTCTGTTTAAAAGAGGTTCAGAATCTTTAATTGTGAAAAGTGTGTAGCAGGAGCTGTGGGGTCTGTGCTTTCTTGTGGGTGTTGCTGTAGTTTCTCTCTGGAGGAGACATTTTAAGAAAGTGAATAACCAGTAACCCTGCCCAGATTAATACCGACGTAGTCAAACAGTTCTCAAGAGACTTTGTAACCAGTTCTGATAATTTGGAAGAATTTTTTGTTGCTGTCAGCCACACACGCATGGCACTTGGGATAGGACCCTTCTGTCCAAGTCTTATAAACTAGGCCTTTCTTGTCTTCCTACTAGAGTTCTGGCCCAGAACTCCAGTATTAAGATGATAAACCTATATGTTGGGTTCTTCCAGTGCTATAATTTAATAACTCCATTCTTTTTGGTAGTTTTTCATCTACGAGTTTTATGTTACAGATGGGTTTAAGTTGCATTAAGATGGCTAATATGGGTCTCAGAAATTCGTAAGTGTGGGCAGACATTTTCTGTGTTACTGACTCACTTAATAGCTTATCTGTTGTATCAGTTTGTGTGCTAGTGGTAGTGGTGATGTCATCTCTGCCTGCTTGGAAGATAATGAAACCAATCGTGGATGCTATTTTTACTGGGCTGTTTATTCAAGATGGCAGAAATAGCTGAGTCTTGGATCTAAGAATACAGACTGATTCAAAGATAACCAATTTGTGGTAGGTGGTTGTAAAATTTCACATCAGACTGCACTGTTATTTTAAGTGTGATGCAGACCCATCTGGAATTCACAGTAAATCAGCTTGGTTACTTCAGGTTCACCATAAAATACCTGAGGTAATCAATTTAAAAAGAAAAGATTTATTTTGACTCACAGATTTGGAGGGTTCATTCCGTGGTTGTCTGGCCCTGTTGCTTTTGGGCCTGTGGTAAAGCAGCATCTATCATGGTAGGGAGTGTGTGGTGAGCAAAACTGCTTACCTCATGGTGGCTGGGAAGCAAAACGGGAAAAGGAGTAGAAGAGATTGAGGTCTCACAGTCTTCTTCAAGGATGTGCCCCTTTTGACTCCAGACCTCCCAATAGCCCACACCTTTTAAGATTTCCACCATCTCTTCATAGTGCTGCTCTGGGGAACATACTTTCAATCCATGGGCTTGGGGACATTCCAGATGGAAACTGTAGCACTGCCCGTGCATCAGGCCTAGTCAGCACTGACAGACCTGTTCTTGGCTGGCTTCACACATGAAGCATGTTAGAATCAGGCTTCAACTCCATTTGTCTCATTGGTGCTGAAGTCCACCTCTTTGTTAGCCACTGAATTTTTTCCTTTTTAGAAAGATAAACTGTTCGGGTTTTTTTGTTTTTGTTTTTGTTTTTTTGTTTTTTGGGTACCAGGAATCGAACTTGGGACCTTGCACTTGCCAGGCAGGCACTTATGCTGCTGAACTGTATTCCCAGCCCCTGTTCAGTTGTATGTCATCACTCTTATAACTCTCTTTCACCTGATTTCTTAGGGGACCCATGTCTGGTTAGTCTTTTTTATTATGTAAGGAAGACCATTTAAAAGACCATTTTAGTAAATAAATTCAGGGAAAACTTGGGACCAGAAACTCTTGTTATGTACAGAAAAGGATAACCTCAATAAACTCAAAATAATTTTGTATTAGCAGTTATGGTAAATTTAATTCATAACATTTATACAACTTATTTAGAATGGTTCTTAAGAATTATAAGGGAAATATACTTACAGTACAAAAATTTTATAAATACTATACTTAAATTATTTGGGAATCGGGAAATGTATTTTTGCATTGTTTATAGCCAATCATTTTTGTATTTTTCAAGTTAAATCCTGTGGAACTTTTTAAATCTCTCCTAATGTCAAATTTTATAGCTTTCTTTTTAAATAAATGCGTTTAATTGAAGTGTTTTTACCTTGGTAGTTGTTTACTACAGAAGTGTGATGGCTTGATAAAAGCTTTCTCACATCACTGCAGGAGTTGGCTTTGCAACTTTGTGGAATACCCACATGGAGTACTAGATTAGGGGTCTCAACTGTGTAAAAGGCAAGGCTAGGAAAAAAAGAAATCCATTTCCTTTGCACGAGCTGTCTTTTTGGAAAGGTAGAATACACATGTAAACATTTTTAGGGTGTTCCATATGAAAAGTTACACAAGAATGTTGCAGGCTTAATGCCCTTAAATATTTTCACAGGATCACATTTGTCTACTATATCACATTATGGATGTGGCTAAAAATGCTGAAAAAAAAATAGGCATATTCTGTTCAGTGATTCAGAAAGTGTGAAGCTGAACTAGGGTGGTTCTGGTAAAGCTACAACTATTTGCATAGTTTGCAAAATTGCCGCCTCCAGTCTGTCTGAGAATACCGAGGTCTTTATAGTTGTCAAGAAGTTGCTGGAATTTGTACATTCTTCAAAGATTTTTGTTTTTGTTTTGATAAGGAGCATTGTATTAATATGCAATAAGCTTCAGTGAGCAGAAAACTTAATTAAATATGTCTTAATATGGAGAATGTCACAAGAAGTCTGGGGGCAGCAGCAGGTTTGTCGGTGCCTGCTTTTTATAGTCCCAGTTACTCAGGAAGCTGAGGCAGGAGGGTATCCTGAGCACAGGAGTTTGAGAACAGCCCAATAAATTCAGCAGCGTCATTACAGACCCAAGTTCTTCTCATGTTTTCTGCCCATCCATGTTGCACTGTGAATCTTGTTCTCAGGGTTGGACCTTCATGATGTAGAAAGGTGGTAAGAGGATCTCCAGACTATTTTTTTTTTTTTTTTTGATGTAGGAGTGTCCAAAAAGAGTTTTTTAAGCCGTTCCTTTTTGCTGAAGTCCTTTGATGGGCTTTACCTATTTGTCTTACTAAAAGATATTAAACACCCGCTTCTGAATCACTTACTGACATGGATAATGAAAACACTGAATTGGCTAAAAGTAATCAAGATTTTCCCACCTTTGGTTGTGATGCTGCCTCACTTGGAAGCTTATAGCCTTGTACTACCTGAGCAGTTAGCTCTGCTAGCAGAGGAGGGAGTCGACTGCATCTGTCAGCAGTATGTTAAGGACTGGGCCCCAAGTAGGAAAATTCAAATCAGTGATGCTCTTAGCAGAATTAAAATAAGTTTAAAAAACATTTGTGGTCTTGACTATTCTGAAACAAAGTTAGAAAAACTAGCACTAATTTTATTTTGAAGACTATAACTTTACAAGTATGTGTATCATGGAAGATTGACATAATTAAAAGTGGTAAGTATTGTTTTTATGTGACATTTTTGTGTTTGGCTATTTTTACTTACTTATTTAATTTTTATTTTTTGTGGCACCAGGGATTGAACTCACAATCTTGTGCCCACCAGGCAGGCACTTGAGCCACTGAGCCAAACTCTCGGCCCTAGTGTTTTGAGACAGGGTCACACTATGTAGTTTAGGCCGATCTTGCACTCACGTTGCAACCCAAGGCGGCCTTGAACTCACAATGCTCCTACCTCAGCCTCCTGAGTGCTGGGATTAAAGGCATGAGCCACCATGCCCGGCTTTTATTTTTTTTTTTATGTTTCAAGCACTGAAAAGTTCAGAGGATAGTAGATTTTAATATTTTACTGCTCAGTATATGCTTTGAGGTCCCTTATTGGAAAAAGGAAAAATTTTAAAATACCAAAACCTCTGGACCAGCATGTAACTCAGTAGTAGAGCACTTGCCTAGCAAGTCTGAGGCCCAGGGTTAAATCCCCAGTACCACAAACAAAACAAAACAAAACAAAGCATAAAACCACCACCTCTAATCTTACTCCTCATTCCTCTTATTCCTTGTTCCTTTGACTCTAATGCAGTCAAAGATAAGCACTACATTAAATTTGGTAAGTATCCTTCCTGTCTGTTTTTAGTGTCTGTACTAGGTGCATGTACTCACACATGCCTGCATGTGCGGGTGTGCACAGATAGATGTGTGCGTAAGCAGTGTGTAACATGTTTGTGCTATGTGTAGCCTTCCCTAGCCTACTTTTTCAGTTAATAGTGTTTTGAAATTTATGCTTGTAACTGGTTCATTCCTTTTAAATGCTGTTTAGTATTCTTTTGTATGATTATATTACAGCTTAACCCTGTCGAAAGAAGAATTTGAACACGGTTTTCAGTTTTTGACCTTTTCAGTGTTATATTGCACAAACATCTGAATGTCTTTTCTTGTGTACATGGGTAAGAGTTTGTATGTGGTGTGAGTACTTAGAAGTAAAATTATTGGGCTGGAAGGAATGTGCCATGGCTAAATGTTTCCAGATGCTTCTCCATAGTGGTAGACCCAGTTTATATTCCCTTCTGCAGGTTATGAAAGTGCTTATTTCTTCACTTTTGTCCTGCATTTGATATTAGCTCAAATTACTATTTTTTTTGCTGTTCTGGGACTGAAATGATGTCTCGTTTTATCTTGTATTTCCAGTGAAACCAATCATGTTTTCATTGTATTTTGACCCTTCTGTGAATTGTTTGCTTATATCCTTTGCCTTTTTTCATATTGACCTTGAGAGTTCTTGACATTGTTAATATAATCCTTTGTTAGAAATATGCCTTGGAAGTATTTACTTGCAGTCTGTGATTTAGATCTTAGCTTTATTTCTCTAATTACTTCAAGGTCAAAATACAAGATTTGTTCCTCGGGGTGTGACTCAGCCACCTGTGCATTTGACCTCACTTGCCCAGCTGCCTGTTAGCCTTCTCTAGTCTGTTTCCAGAGCATTTACCACCTGCAGAAAGACTGTCCCAGCAGAAGCAGATTAGGACAAAGCAATGTCAGTCCATCACTCTTGCCTTTGAAATCCTCTTAAGTTGGGTTAAACCTAAAATCTACATGGACAACCAAGAAAGAAAGCAGTTTTTAATAAAGCCAGCTGTGCAGATGAGGTCCACATGGAAGAAGATCCTAAAGTTTTAAACCACTCTGGGCACCTCCTGTATCCGTCACCACAAATAGCGATATGTAATAAGTCGCCCCAAAACTCAGTGACTTAAAACAAGAGGTCTTTTTTAGTTCATGAGTCTGTGGGTCTTGGTTTGGGCCCCATGGCTCCTCTGGTCTTAGCAGGGCTCACTTACATGTCTGGGCATAAGCTCGCTGTTGACTGGAGCTCACTGTCAGCTGGGGAAATCGATTCTCTTCTTCCAAGGATCTCTCCTATCTGTCCAACAGGCTAACTTATTTTCATGAGAATGGCAGAGGACCAAGAGGGACAAACCCCAAAGTGTGTTGCTAGTATTCTCAAGCCCAGAGTTGGACAGAGGCAGCATTATGACTGGGCCCAGGCACTGGGAAGAGAAGAATGGATAATTGGGGCCATCTCGGCATCCTTCTTGTATCCCACCTGTCTGTTTACTTCCTCAAGCACATACCCTCATTATCAAAGGGGCAGCTTCTGTCATCAGTGGCCATTTTCTAATTAAAGGGTATTTCTACCCAAGCATGAAACGACAGGGAAATATATTCACAGCAGTAGAATCTTAAATCTACTGATAGAGAAAGCTTCCAATTTAGTATGACATCGTGTCTCCTGGTACAGGTAACAGAAAGACTTAATGTGCAGAAACAAGCAGGTTAAAAGTTGAGGCCACAGTTTCCTAACCTTTCAGTAGCCTGTAATTTAGCTAGACATGAAAGGCTGAGGTGTGGAGGGGGACCCGCCCCATGGTGCTGTGAGCTTATTTATGGGGAAGTTCGAAGGAGCAACACAGTAATTATGCAACTTTGTAAGAAAGGAAGCTTCCTAGTTGAGGAAGTGAACTTGTTTAAAAAGACGCCATTTGGGCCACTTGGTCTCCATGTACTTTCTAGAGTCAGACATGTTGACACCTGACCAGTTGAGATCTCTTAGGGATGAGACAATGTAATTTTTTTTTTTAATGCAGCTGTGTCACCTTGTTATCACAAGCAGATAACAGACAAATATCACCCTAGATCACCTGAGACAGTGTTCCAATTAGTCTGTCTACATAGATCTGAACAAAATGAATCGTCCATCTGTTGAGGTCAAAATAGGTACAAAAGCCAAGGAACTCAGGATGGCAGAGGAGATTATCTGCTTGTGCAACTTGTAAATAAATGAAAATAGAGCAGCTGACTCTGTGGCTGTCACCTTGGGAGAGCCTGGTAGAGGTGGCAAATGATGCAATCTTTACTAAGAGTGGCTTCCATAATTTTTCACTGGGTTCTGTAGCTATGGTGTATTTGAGCATTTGGTTCATAGTAGAGACAATGGCTACATATATTTGATGACTTTTCAGTCTAAATGTATTTCTCTAATTGTGGTTGCTTCATATAACTATATATAATAAATATCGAGTTTGTAATTATGTAGTTAGATATTTCTGTTGCGGAAGATGCTTAATGTATATGTCTTTAGTAGTCTGGTCCTGGTTGGCCCAAAGATCTGACCCTACAGCTAGGCCATTAGTAAGAACCCATGGAATGATTTGGTAAATCAAGAGCGGTATACTCTGTGGTTCATTGTCCCATCTGAAGCTCAGCACATTGCACAGTGTCTGCTGGTGTGATTCTCAGCCACTGACCATCACCGAATAGCTGGAATCTTCCGAAGGACTTTTGCATCTTGGAGGTAGGTGGCTTTTTCATCAATGATGTTTTCTTGTCAGATGTTTACTTTGTAGGTGAGACTTCTATTAAATAGTAGGGAAGACACTATGTCTATCTAATGAGTGGGCAACCACGTGTTTCTCAAGAAGACTAAAGGCTAAAAAGGGCCGAGCGAGACTTTGGGGAACTTGTCCTGTCTGTGGAATTTAGTTCAGAATTGCAGGAGAGATGGCCTATTGGTGGAGAATTCAGGACAATAAATGTCAGGTTAGAGGCTGTTTCGATAGGGGTCAGTAGCCCTAGTGCAAGACGCTTCACTGCTGCCTGACCCTGCTTAAATAATTTCTTGTTGGGGCTGGGTATATGGTTCAGTGGCATAGCATCTGCCTGGCAAGCGCAAGGTCCTGAGTTCAATTCCCAGTACCAAAAATATATAAATAAAAACAGTTTACTGTTAAGGCCCTCATTCAGACTTGGGGTGAAGACTGTAGGGATATTCCTAGATTGGGATATACTGTGTCCAATGCTTGTGGTGGGACTGTGGTTTTGTTTTTTGTAGTTGATTAGTTGATTACTGCAACGTTTTTTCTTTCTGTTGTTTTTGTTTGTGCAGTGCTAGGGATTAAACACAGGGTCTTTGCACAGAGCTATATTCATACCCCCTTTTAATTTTTATTTTGAGATAAGATCTTGCTAAGTTGCCCCAGCAAGGACTGAACTCTGTATCTTCCTGTCTCAGTCTCCAAAGCACTGGGATTGCAAGTGTGCACCACCACACCTGGCTAGTTTTTCCTTCCTTCTTGATTGCGATGTATCTCTGAGCATGACCCAGCTCCCAGGATGGTCACTTGGAAGGCAGAGCACTAGAATTTTGTCCTTGTTCAGGGGACAGCTTTATCACCTGTGCTTCAGGGGCCCATAGTGCAGCGGGAACAGTGCTGTCTGTGCTGTGCTTATGGAAATGCCCCCATTTCCACCAGCAGGTTACGTTGTACTGGGTTTGTCACTAGAGAATTCAGGATGATAAAAAGGTACTGTAGGCTATGCCAGGTTAAAGCTAACAGGACCTGCTACCTCCAGTTAAAAGGCATGAGCAATATTCTAGGTGCTAAGCAGGTGTCAGACACTGTGGCTGCAACATTCGCTCACTTTTACGGTGCCAGGCACCATAGAAACAGTAGTGGCCATTTTCTTCTTGAAGCCTCTGTCACCCACTGTGACACTCCCATCATCCCCTGGCCAGGCAGGATGTTCAAAGGAATCTCAGGTTTGCCCAGTACTCCAGCCGGTGTAACACTGTGTGTGAAAGGACTCAATACCTTTTCTTTTCTCAGAAAGAGGCACCGTTTGAATGTTTCGAATGTTTCTGCTTGGCAAGCTCTAGCGAAAACCCTGTCCTTGCCTGTGTGTTTGACCCTGAGATGAGCCACGAGCAGGAGTGGCCCTGAATGTGTTCAGAGAGCAGATTTCCTGCCACAGAGCAGCAAGCACAATCTGCTCAAGAAAACCCACGCAAAACTGCAGCCCATATCTAGTAAATTGAAGAATATCAGGAGCGGCTTTGTAGGTGGGAGAGAATCTAGGACTCAACCTTATACCCAGCTCTTGTTCCTTTGATATAGTTTGTCCTGGTCTGATTTGTGTCATCCTTGTTGCACAGGAGCTGTGGAAAACCTCAAGGTCCACACCCCCCCGGGCTCCCTTGTTTCCAGCATTCAGTGGCCTTGATAAGAGTTTCATTTTCTCCGCCTGGAAACCAGCGCCATGTGCCAGCTGCTGCCAGAGTGGGGTCAGCCACACCCAAGCCTCTCTCCATGAGTCTGCGCCATTCGCAGACTGCAGAGGGAGAGAACAGGCCTCACCAGGAAGTGATCCCGGCCAGGAAATCATGTCCTTGTCAGTGTTTTGTTGGGTTGGGTTTTATTCTGTTTTGTTTGATTATGTTAAATCTGATGACATGAGCAGCTATTTGAAAGATAAGACATATTATGGTAGCCAGTTTGGATTTACTATTGTCTTGTTTTGAAGTCCTTTATTGCATCATTGTTTTGTTTTTATTGTTTCTATTCTATTCTGTTCTGTTTGATTTTTACTATGTCCGAAAGTATCTACAGCTATTCTGAAGACAACAAAAGGCATTATGGTAACTATTGTTGGTTTCGTAAGGTTTTGAAATCCTGTATCGCTTATGCTGGTTTATCTTTGATTGGTTTTATTGTTTTATTTTCCTTGGTTTTATCCTCTTTAAAATAAAATTAAAAAATTTTTTTAAAAATTTCATTTTGTAGGGAATCCATCTTGTTCAAATGACTTGCTTGTGCCAGGTATGGTGGTGCACGCCTGTAATCCCAACATTTGGGAGGGTGAAGCAGGAGGATCACTGAGTTTGAGGCCAACCTGGGCTACAAAGTGAATTCAACTGCATAGTGAATGTCTCAAAAAAAAAAAAAAATGACTTGCTTGTTGAGAATGTTAGTGGTTGTGCATAAGGATACGCTTGAGACATTTCTAGGTAAACGGATGTATCTTGAGACCATACTCTTAAGTGAAATTAATTGGACGTATGTGTAAATACTGCATAATGTCTCTGGTGTGAGAAACCGAAAGTGCAAATAAGGACCAAAATGTATAATAGGTATTGTGAAATAGGAAAAAAAATGTTCAAATGGAAAGAGGAATTAAGAGGAGAGAGGGGGAAAGGAAGGAAGGGAAAAGAAAAAAATTAAGAAGGAAAAAATGGAAACAAAGCTTTTGTAAATAGAGGAAGAGGGGCCAAAGGGAGGGTACAGAATGGGAGAAGAAAAAAAATCAAGATATGTCATGTACAGGTACAAATTCCTTATGATGAGTATGATCATTTTGCATACCTACAATGTATCAATAAACTTAATTTAAAAAAATGTTAGTGGCTGTGGACTCTTTCTGTTCACCCACTCCCTAGGACTTGGAGGTCTTTATCTTTCCAGCTCCTGACCAATCAGGCAAGCCAGTCGTCACATCCGTGGACTACTTCTTTCACCAAAGTAG
>RJWM01027891.1:0-26275 GCA_004363535.1 Dasyprocta punctata | reverse complement strand
GGGAAGGGAAGGGAAGGGAAGGAGGGAGGACAGGAAAAAGTAAGTCATAACCACAGAAGTGCTTTGGTCCTCAAATGCTCTGCTCAAACACAGCCACCGTTATGAGAAGAAATCACTCCCACTACTAAATAGAAGCTGCACTGCTGGTGTTATTAATACTGTATTTCCTAAAGAGTAGCTGTCATCATACAGGAGGCAATTTGCCATAGGACAGGGATAAATATGTTAAGTTATAAAAATTACACGTTTTAACTCATATGAATATTAAATGTCTAGCTTTACAAATCAGTCTTTTCACAGATATTATTGTATTGCTTAGAGTGAATTTAAAGAAATAATAGGTGAGTAAAATTGGCCAGGGCAGAACTAAACTAGTAAAGATCATCTGAGGTCACTACTGAAGAGACAGCCAGGCACCGAATGCCAGCAGTGCAGAAGCCCTGGCCCACCACTGGCCCCAGCCTGCCTGGCCAGCACCGTGACACATCTGCCCCACACCTGACAGCTAGACAGCTCCTTCTCCTCCCATCTAGGTCATCAACTCTTCAAAAAATCTCACTTATAAACTCACTCCCAGTTTACAGATGGAGAGACTACAGGCAGGAGAAGCCAAATGAGTCACTAATGTGTCATTGTTTTAACTTATACCTACAGAAAAGGAAGCTTGATCAAGTGCACTACTCACACAGACTTTGTCATTCCTGCCACAGAACTTGTGCCCAAAAAACAGCTTACGTGGGTAATTCTTCTCCAGCCTACGTCTTAAGCCCCCAAGGAATCTCATTTGGACCCAGCATTTCTACATAAGCAATAAAAGGAGAAATGGTGCAATACCCCATTAACATCTTTCTTGGCAGGACAACTCTTTAAAATATGTATATCAAATTATAGTTGAGATGGGAAGCACACCTCTTCATAAACAGTGCACAGGGCTCCACTACATGTGGGGTGTGAGTCCTGGGAATCCAGTAACTTCCAAAAGAAAAATGTCCAACCTGCTCATTATCTTACAAATAAATGATTTGGTTCACCTCCCTCTCTTTCCCATGCTTGCTTTCCCTTATATTGTGCCAGGCTTCCTATAGCTTGTTATTGTAGGACATTGTCCTGACATGCTAAGACACAGCATCCAATGAATATTGACCCAAATGGAGCACCATCATCATGGCAGGACCATAGGTATCAGAAGAGCAGACTGGAGACTCTGTATGGGTTCAGATACAGAGCAGCAGCAGTGCATCTGATTAAGCATCAATGTGCTGGAGACCCACAGCAGACTGTCCTCCAGCGAGCGCTGTTACCAGAGCCACAGCAGGAACTCCTCTGTCTCAATCATGCTCACGTGGCTGGCCCACCTGCAGCCCAGCCCACTGCCTATACATGCAGGACCTCACCGCTGGACTCTGCCAAAGCCAACAGCTGCACAAAGTCAGGCAGTTTGTTTAACTGGTTGCTGAACAAAATTAAATCATGTGTCTGTAGC
Organism: Dasyprocta punctata; assembly: GCA_004363535.1. Lineage (NCBI taxonomy): Eukaryota > Metazoa > Chordata > Mammalia > Rodentia > Dasyproctidae > Dasyprocta > Dasyprocta punctata. Next base: position 24,792 of record RJWM01027891.1, on the reverse strand, counting down.
ATCTCTCTCCCTCTCCTCAGCATAGAATTTGCCTTGTCTATTGACAAGATTTATTTGAGGTTGGCAATAAAAGTTTCTCTCCTGGATCTCATCCTTCAGCAGATTGTTCAACTTTTACTCGCCCTTCAGATCTCTGTTCAGAAGACATGTCTTCAAAGAAATTAGCCCAGATCCACCAGGCTAAATCTCAAGCCCTGTCGAAAGCTGTCATAGTACCATCTATCTTTATTTTCCTAAACGCACACTTACAGAAATGCATTGAGCATGCATCAAGTTGTGTAACTATTAGAACTATGTCTATTTCTGTATTAGTCCCCAAAAATAGGTGCTTTGTCCAGTAACTATCATGCTTAGCACATAATAGGTCTTTCAGTTAATAGTTAAATTCATCAGTAAATGAATAGATGAATGACTGAGGGAAATGAAAGAGTAAATGACAAAGCTCCCAACATAGATTTTATGTCAAGATTATTTCCATGATCTGAGTTCAGAACAAATTTATTCTTCTGGGCACAGACCTGAATTGTACTTCCCAGCCTCCTTTGCAGTTGAGGTGCAGTCATGTGACTTTCAGGTCTACAGAAATATGATTTCAGTATATCCCACAACCATCTCCAATATGTTCCTCATTAAACGGCTTTCTTTTCATGACTGGCTGGGTGAAGATCACCACGGTAATCTCAGAAGCGAATGTTAAACCTAGCAGTCTGTCAGCCTGTGTCCCTTCAGAGCCACCCAACAATATGTCCACCCATGTCCAGAGCTGTCATGCTGAATCTGAAATAAGAGCAAGTCTGTAGGCAGGTGGTCCACAACTTAAGATGATCTACTTATGATTTTTTAGGTTTCTAGGGATGTGAATGCTTTCTCTTGCAGCCATTCTGTTTTTCACATTCAGTATAATAGTCAACAAACTACAGGATATTCCCCAGTTTATTTATGAATCAGACTTTGTGTTAGAGGGCTTTGCTTACCTGTAGTCTAGCGAAAGTGTTCTGCACACACCTGAAGTAAACTAGACCCAGTGATGTTCTGTAGGTTACGTGTACTGAATACATTTTTTCTTATGATTTGTTCAACTTGAAGCCTCTGAATGGGTGAGGTCCTTTAGTCTCAGTCACTAGTGTTTCAATAGATGCTTCTCTTTATGGTGACTCTCCACCAGAGAAGAATTTAGAGATCATGCCAGCACCTTATAGAAAGGATGCTTGGAAAAATCCTTCCAGGTAACTGAGACATTTCCATTCCCCAGTGATTATAATCACTGTCTTACATACTTTTATGAAAGCAAAGATTTATTGATATATTTGACTAACAAGAGCTTTTGAATTATGGAACACATGGTCACCCACATTGCACATAGGAGGCAGTACCACAACAATCAAGCACAGTTCAACACCAGTAAAGGCAAAGAATGGATTCTGATTCATTTCCTTTCAAAATAGCCACAATGGCATAAGTAATCATCCTCATTCCAGCCCCTGTGGAAGAGAAAGAGAAAGAGAGATGTGGAAAAATAACTCATGCCTTCAAAAGAGATCACAGAAGTGTGGTTAAAGGGCTTGTTTTTGTAAGTGCTCACAGAAATGAAACCCCGGCAAAATTTTTTTGCTTTCACCTTTCTTTGTTTGCTAAAAAGCATTTAAATTCACAACTCAAAATTATGATAAGGGTACATGATTCAGTTCTTATAAAAGGCTGATGAAAAAGAGACATGTATGTCACAGATGGTGGCCAAAACCTTCAGGAACTGTGGCAGAGTTAGGTACAAGGGATTGCAGAATCATAACCTGCCAGGGCTGAGCAATAAAGGGAGAGACAAGGCAGACATAGAGCAGGAAACGATGCTCGATTCAAGGGCCACATGTGCAATTCAAATGATTAGAGGTCAGAGGAATTCAGAGGTGATCACATGCAAGTTCCTTGATGTTTTGCAATGTGAACTGAATGTTAAAAACCAAACGCAAAGATACACAACAGGAAAGCTAGTAGGAGACTATCAGACAATCACGAAGCCTTTCTTCAACACCGATTAAATTGCTGTATACTCTTGTTTGTTAAGATATATAGATACAGAAGGCAGTAGTGTCAAGGATTCCCCTGGAGAAGTAGAAACCGCCTTGGACTGGAAGCCAAGAACCAACACTCCAGATTACCCTGTAACTTGCTACATATTTGACCTTGGATAATCACACCAGCTTCTTCAAGTTCATCCTCACCTTCTATGAAATGAAAACACACATAAAAATTATTTTGAATTTTTTGTTTGCTTTCAACCTGTGGTTCTGTTTCCACATTCAGCCTACACTGTTAGCAGCTGTGCAATGCCATGTGCCCTGCAGAGGGCGTTAGACTAAGAGTCAGAAAACGGGATTTCTCCTCCCTGCCCCACCCCTAACCAATTGGGTGACCCTGGGCAAATTGTTTAACCTCGCCATATCTCAGGTCCTATCCATAAAACAGGGGATGTACAAACTGTCCTCCTCCCACTAAGGGGTGTAGCCAGAGTTAATACCCTCACCATCCTTTGAGCTTAGCAGATGAAAGGCACTGAGAAAAGTACAAAGAATTTTTATGTGCTATTGACTTTATTTTATTTTCTGTGGGGGAGGGAGGCTGCCCCAGCTGGAAAGCTGCTTTCTCTGAATCAAAGGGCAGGAACCCAGCAAGTTTCTCAGGATCAGGGCCTTAGACTGGGTTGTGTAAAGGGACAGTACCAGCCAACCCCACAATTCAGTTTCCTTTAACCTGGCGCTCCAGGCAATAACTGTGCAACTCTGCAATTTAACAATGTGCTCTTTGTCCCTCAACTGTTCTGGTTTCACAACTCCCAGGTAATACGTTTGAGCCTGTAGGAAGAGTCAAATAGTTAACGAGGGAAGGGCTTGGCATGTCCTACATAGGCTCCGCCAGCAAGTCCTGACAAGAAGGGATTCACTCTCCCCTGGTTCCCCACCCACCCCCATGACGAACAAGTGTCAGTACCGAGAATGAGCACCCCTTCCTAGCAGGCTGCTGTACCAGTTTGGCCCTTATCAATGCATTGGCAAGTTCATTTTGTTTACAATTTTACGCCACCTATTTACCCAGGGATATTAGGTTTTCTAAAGAGCTCTTGAATTTGCATCAGCTTTTCAAGCTACCAGCAGCACTATTTCAGTTCTTATTAAGTCCTTAATATGGTATGAGTAGAGTAGTTACTGCGCTAAAGAGTTGTAATCGCCCCTGAGGAAAACATCCATCAGCAACCTTTATGTGGTCCCTGAACCTCTAAAAGGTGTCACCTCTCTGAGGTATACATGATGAGAGCCTTCTCCAGGACATGCCGAGAAGCCAAAGCATTAGCTAGGACTTAGAAGGGCATTTTCTAACCATTACAAATTGCCTAGTCTAGCATCTCAATTTCATGGACGTGATGAGCGTTAATTAAATTTGTCAGGGTTCGATCCTTTATCTCCAGATGTGGCACTGACAGAGACTGCTGACATGAATAACATGTGCTCGAGTGATTGCCAGGCTCTGGGCTGGGTCAGGACAGCTGTGGCTTTTTGAATGCCATCCCTGAGATATCCTAGAGGTGTTTAGCTTTTCCCTTTCCACTCTGGGCAGAAGCATAGGCAACATCAACTTGGATGATGCTGGTGTGTTTGGACAGGTCATTCCCCGCGGACAGGTGCACTCGCCACCTGCAAAGGCCTACATCGGAGCAGGTGGTCACTGGCTAAGAGGATCTTCCCACCAGGCTGAGGCATTTCTTCCCTAAGTATTGAGCCTGCTGTTCTTGAATAAGGCTTTCTTTAAAACTGCGCGAGCACACACAGACACACACTCACACACCTGGAAACACTATCAGGGCTGCCTCTGATGACTGCAGTATTCCAGGAAATGGTCTCAAATTTTCTCCCAGTGACTTCCTAGTTCCTCATTCCTGACTGGCTCTCCTGCTGTCAACAGAAGCCAAGAAGAGAGACTGTCTCATTGTAAATCGTTAACTGGCTACCCGGCAGGCTGATCTCAACCGGCTGGTAAAAGCCACAGCTGTCTCTGCCAGGACACACTCACCATCCCCGCGCTCACTCCCTCCTCAGCCCTGGCTTGAACTTAACCGAGCGCCACACCCAAATGCTGGCAACTTCTCCTTCAGGCGGCAGAAGGGAGGGAGAGCACAGCAGAACTCGGCACCAGCGGGCTAAGGCTGGCACCCGGCTCCGGCATTCGCTTCCATGTTGACTTCGGAGACGTTACTTCACCTCTGAGTCTCAGCATCCTTCTCTGTGCATCATGGACACTCACACTGCCCGCCCTGGACAGGAGAAGGCACATACAAATTCACATTCCTCTCTGCATTTCCAGTGACAGTCACACCAGTACCAGTATGGCTTCCGGAGCTGGCTTTCTTTCAAGAAATGAGCAGGGCAGCTGACAACCAGCCTGAGAAACAAAAGAAACTTTGCGAAACACAAAAGGAACTGATGAAACGCAAAGACGGTTGCCAGTGCTTTCCTGGTGAAAATCCAGCTGACAGTAAAATTACTCCTTCACTCCATGAGCCATGGTTGGGCCAAAATCTGTGACAACTAAGGCTGCCCAACACCCTCGAGTTTCCAAGGCAGGTTGGAATCTGTGTGGTTGCTTCAAACCTGGGCTCTAGATGTATGACTGAGAATTGCCCCTAATTCTCAAATAAGGAAACTGAACTGCAAACAAGTTAAGTAACAGCCCTGCGTTCACAGAAGTCTACCGTGCAGACACAGAAACGAGGCTACAGTCTAGAGATCCCAATCTGGGGTGCTTCCCCACTATCCTGCCACCTCTCTTCGCTTCACTGGTCAGCCCCCATTCATGACATCCTTCCATTTGTGAAGCACTAGTGTGATCTTCCATCCCTTCTCTTGTCTCTCTCACCCCGCCCTCTCTGGCCCAGAGAAGGACTTGTCATTTTCCAAAGCCTCCTTGCTCTCAGGCCTCTTGAACCGCTCCCGGCCTGCACTGGCTCCGCCTGGAGAGCCCATCACCCCCATCAGATGGCACACCCCGCCTCAGCCTCCAGCTCCCGGACTTCATGTGAACAGGTGCAATCCGTGACCTCTGGCAAGGCTGAGTGAAAAAGGGCCTTAGAACCCGGCCGATGCAACTTGAAAAAGACTTTTAATCCTAGCCCAGGGACTCAGGGAAGGTTTCTTTACCTCTCTGTGAATCAAAGGAAAATGTGGTGCCCCTCCAGCGGTGCTGGAAGATTATACAGGCACATGTGCAATGCAGAGAGTGCTGCACCACTGCTCAGGAGACAGAAATAGCCCGCGTTCCCCTCCTTCCCGCTTCCGGCTTGCTCTCCTCACCGAAGGATTGTACACACCCACCTATTACACTGCCAATCACTGCGCCACAATCACCAGTTTGGGCGCTTCGCACTAGACCACTGGTGAGCTCCATAGAGGCATGAAAACAACCATTTTTATCTCTGTGTCCCAACACCCAGCCTGGCAAACATAAGGCATCCATTTACAGTGAAGGAAAGAGCTCTGCCAGGGCAGGAAGCTGTAAAGAAAATGCTTTCCTTTATTGGCAAATAGAAAACCTGTTATCTCGGGTCTCCCCATCTCAGGAAATCGGCCTTACCCGAATCTGCTGAACTCCAGGTGACTTCAAATGTCGGTTCCGACTGGATGGTCCGAGCTGACAGCCACGTCTGCACCAGGAATTTCCCCGCACAATGCGCAAGCACCTGTGCTTGTGCAAAGTTGAAAGATAAAGATCTGAGCAGAGGATCAACTCGTCCTACACTTGTAACCCAGCAAGCAGACCTCTAAGCAGTCCTTCACTTGACCCGGAATCCACACATTAGAAAACTGACACGAAGACAGACACCAGACAAACAGAAGGGAAATCGAGCCACGGATCTGAAGGGGCAGGGGATGGTAGTAAAGGTACAATTCCTGCCTTCTCATCCCCTTGAATCTTTCCATCTGTGCATGAAAATCTAATTTCATTCAAGGTAGCTAGAAGTTGGGTGGTCACAAAGCCACAAGTTATTTACCTTCTCTTAATATCAATTTTTTCATCAATGAAATGGGAGAATACAGTGATGCCCTCCACCATGTAAAGATAGCACACGGCAATATCCACACCGCTTCAGTGACCATTGGAATCCGGTTCCCCCGGCAGGTCCAGGTTGAGTGGTAGCAGCTTTACCTGCAGGAGGACTCAGAGGCATTCTCTAGTGGCACTGGGAACACGGGCAACGACTCCTCCTTCGCGGCCCTGGGAATAGAACCTGCATGGTATCCCGGCTTCGCAACCTCACCCCGTGATGGCTCTGTTCTGCCCACCACCCTGGTAAGCTCATCAGATATTACAGGAGTGAAATGTATCATGTTTTTTGATGACTGGAATTTGTTGGCATTTTTCTAGGATGGCTGTGTTCCCGGGACAGGGCCTTGAGGGATACAGAAACCTGTTAAATACTCTGGAAAGACAGTGTTTGAAAACTGTGCCATAACTGTTCTGTGTTGTAGAAGGGACACTTAGTGGCCTGTGGAAGACGATTCGGTGGAGAAAGACACTGGCTGCTGAGAGATCAAACATATTTGTAGCCAGATGTGGTGTTGTGGAGCTGTAAACCTGGCTCTGTGGGAAGCTGAAGCAGGAGGACCACAAACTCAAGCCTAGCCCAGGCAACTTAGTCACTTAAAGAGAACTCATTTCCAAAAAAAAAAAAAAAAAGTTAAGAGGACTGAGATTATAGTTCACTGCAAAGACCCTGGATTCAAGCCCTAATACTTAAAAGGTAGCTTTTTGTACAGATTGTAATTAGAGGCCACATGGCCCTGACCTAAGCTATTGGCAATAGAAAAAGAAAGAAAACACAATAAAGTATACTTTGGCTATAAAAATCTCATGAACTGAGGGCCAGTTTTCCAGATGGGAATAGAAGAGGAAGGGAAGAGAGGCAAATTAGCTTGCATTAGTACAATTAACTGTCTGACAAACCCTCTTAGGGAAAAGTAAACTCATCCATATGTGGCAAGCAATTTGTCAAAACAATATTTGGTAATATTTTTTTCTTAAAATATTTCATTTATCATTTAAATCCTCCCCAAAGTTGTTGAATTAAGCTAGTTATTTGAGGTTCTTGGCTCAATCCATGAGCCTTTTACAGCCAACGTATACTTCATTCTGTTCTCCTTCTCTTGTCAACCCAGCGTCACCACACCGGCCTCTCGGTGTCTTCCCTGCCGGGTGACGAGGCCCCGAGAGCTCGCACGTCTCGGGAACCCGAGCAACGTGACTGTGAAGAGCAAGGGCCCAGCCCAGCTGTCGCCTAGGTGTGCGGCCTGGAGCATGGCACTGACCTTCCTGGGTCTCAGTGTTCTCGTCTGTAAACTCTGGTTCCCATTTTTCCTATGTCGTTGTGAGAATTAAATGAGAAAATGAATGAGATCACTTAGCAGACTTCCCAGCACGTTGAAAGTGCTCGCCATACATAGGTTCCAGGTTATTACACTCGATGCTTTTCTGCCCGTGTCATTTGATCTGCACTGAGGAAAATTCAGGAAGAGAAGGAAAGGGAGACAGAGACAGAGACAGAGAGAGATAATGAATTCTTTTTCTTGGCTTCCAAGCAGTTTCCCGCAGGCCGAGCTCTAGGCTGAGCCTGGTGAAGGATGCAGCTGCCCCAGTGTCCCGGAGTCCATGGCCTGCCTGCCTGCCTGGCCTGCGGGCTCCCTCAGTGTGTGGGGCCAGAGGCCGGCACTGCTGCCCTGCCATGTGCAGACCTGCCGCAGCCCAGCGGTGGGGCCCTGGTGGGTTCATTAGTGGCTCCCCCATCCACAGCCCCACACCGTTCCAACCTGAGCTCTTTCCAGAGCCAGTGCGCCTAAGGCAAAAGCGAAGTCCATGTTGTCTGCCAGCCGGCTGCTTCCATAATAGAGTATTGATCTCCACCAGGAGAGTCGCAAGCCCAGGGCTCCCGGCAGTGGTCGTTCAAAGCAGACCTCTGCGAATGGCAAATCCATCAGCTACCAATGTGACATTAACAAGCAATTACAATACAGTCCCTGTGTCAGCAGCACTAGGGGATATCACAGCGACTGTCTCAAGTAAAGAAAGAGAAAAGAGAAAAACCCAGTGAGTCCACAGTGCTTCTCTAGAATTCGCTAAGGGAGGAGGCTGGTCGGCCCAGGAAATTGAGCCTGGGACACAAGTCAAGGAGAGAAGTCAGCCTGCAGCTACGAACCTGCGCCCATCACTCTCCTTCCTCGGGGCTCCTTGCCTTGCTTCTCCAGCAGTGCTTCTGGAGCCTGGCTGCCAGGGAGAATCTCCCGGGGGGTCTTCCGCGGTTCCCAGTCCCAGCACACACTCCAGACCGGCTGCATTACCAACTCCGGGGCTAAGGCTCCAATATCCACAGGTTTGGGTTTTGGGTTTTTGCTTTAGTTTTCTATATATTTTACTTTTTAGACTTTTAAATTGTCTAACTCATTGATTCATTTACTTATTTATTATTGTAATTGCAAATCATCTTTATTCTTAAGACCCCCTCCCCCCCCCAGAGGCTTCCAATGTGCAAGCAAAGTCGAAAACCTTGAGAATACCCAAAGGAGGGTGACTGAGATCAGGAAGCTACAAAGCAGTAACTCCCTTCCTTCAAGGGCATGAAACCTTTGGGTGCGAATCCTCAGGGACCTTCTACCGAGGTTCTGACAGAGTAATTTTGACTTAGTAGGTTTGAGATCCTTCTTTAAAAGAAGATAAGCAGATGATACACTTACTGCTGGGCCTGAGAGATCAGCTGGAGTGATGAGACTGTAAGGAATTTTGTTGTTTTTCTCGCAAGCATTTCAAAGGCTTAGAGCAGCATTAAACTCCAGAACTTTCTGCAGAGCAGGAGATGCTCCTCGGTGGTGTCACCCAGTGGGGCAGCCACCAGGCACACATCAGCAATGAGCGCCTGAAATCTGGCTGCTGCGACTGAGGAATGGGGTTTTTTATTGTGTTTATCACTTCTCGGCCTTTTGGTTAAGATCAAGTGTGTTTCCTTTAATTCAAATCAAGTTAAATTTAAATAGCCACATGTTGCACATCTAGAAGTTTTGAAAGTGAGGTATATGATAGTGTTAAGAAAGTTGTGCTTGTACGACACATCTGTGGGCAAGAATTCATGATCGCCCCTCCAACAGCGAGCCCTGATTAACAGCAAGACATACTCCTCCTGAACAGAACAGGCCCAGGGTCTAAGTAAACACAAACAGAGTGAGTTCATTCTGGGTGTATCCAGGAAGGAGGTGGCTAAAGATTCAGTCGAAGATGTGAAGGTTGGACTGAACCTCCTAGGTTGTATCCCAAGAGTAATGACAAAGGTAAGGCCATGCCACCGTGACAGCACAGAGAGGAAGTCAGACACCACCGGGAAGGCAACCCGAGGAGTTACATTTTAGCTGATTCTTTAAAGAAGAGCAGAAGCACATTAGGAAGCCAAATGAAGAAAGGAGAATTCAGAAAGAGGGAACAGCACATGTGAAAGAAAAACTTAAAAATGAGCAAGGAAAGAAACCCAGGAGTAGGGCAAAGAGTAGGGAAGGTGGAATTCGGAGGCCTTGGGAAGCCCAACCTACTTGAGAAGCAAAAAAGAGACAAGCTGCAGTGATAACCATGCCTCTTTTTATCTCAAAAAATAACAGGCATTGCTACCGAGCACACTTTAAAAAGTGATTCCACGGTCTTTCAGGTTACTCAAGGCTCAAGTCCAAGACAACTATCTGCATAAATGAAATGAAAGTGGCAACCCATGGAGTTGCACAATATGCAGACTCTTTCCCAGCTTGTTCTCTTTAAAAACTTTTCATTAAAGCTATTTTTCTTCTACTGAGGAAAATCCTATAACTTCAGAATCTTCAGAAGGGAAGTGTTGGTAAAGAGAGCCTCAGATTTCCAGGTATTCGGCTTCCCACTAACTAAATGAGATGAAGAGTCACAGGTCTCCAGCAAGCCAGGTGCTCTGTGAGCACTGGGAAGACACCGTCACACGGGGCTCACAGGGCGCCATGAAGTGGGAGCGCTACTGCATTTTTCCTGTGAGAAATGAGGCTGAGTGGTAAGACAGGTAGAAACTGTTAGTGCTAAGATACTCACCCAGGCTTGACTGATTCCTAACTGCCTGCTCTGCCCTCTTCACCAAGATCCCTTCAACATGTAGTACATTTTAAGAGGAATCCATTAGTCTATTCTGTTTCACAATTCCCACAGAAATTGCTCATAGACCTGTGATTAAAACACATGTGTTCAGACATCACAGAGCTTTGATGTGGCCGAAATTCTATCAACTTATGGGGACAACACCAGTTATCGCAAGCTGGTGAGCACCTCTGCCTGGCAGCCGTCCCCGCCCCAGCTTCATTAAGTGTTTAAAATTTTCATTTACTTGGCACTCTGTCAACATACAGCTAAGTGCAGGGAGAGTAAAATGAATCCCTGGTGCTGCACCCGCCTCCTCCTGCCTGGAATCCTAAGGGTACCGCTGCATAGCTGGATACCACTGTCGTTTGCCCCACAGCGAGCTCACTCAGCTTTCCTGTGGTGATTCTCAGCATCGCCTACTGCTTCCTGAAAAATCAAATCCACTCTAGGAGCTTAACATGTCATACATGTGCTTCTTGGGTCAAGTCTTCACCTCCTTCCTTCTAACATCAAGGAATTCACAGATTCATTTACTTTAATTGTTTCAAAACATATTCCTCTTTCCTCTTCTAATCCTGATTTTTTTCCTATGCATCTTACAGTAAATGGAACCACCAACCACCCAGATGGTACCAACGCTGACATTCTGGATCCTCTTTGATTCTTACTTCTTCTTCACACTTTCTGAACCCCCTTCCTGGCTCCTCCATCTGAACACTCACAACTTCGTTTCTTAAGATTAAAACCAGCTGATTGCAACAAAAGCATTAAAATACAATGATCTAAATAACTCATGTGTTTATATCTGTCTCATGAAATCACACAGATGTAGGAAGTGCCCACGTAGACATGGATAGATCTGTAACCATTTGGGATCCAAGCTGCTTTCTGCTTTACCACACAGCTTGCAGCACCAATTTGAATGCTTCCTCAGGGTCCAAGGTGGCTATGGGAATGCAGCCATCACACCCATGTCAGGGTCCGGATGATAGAAAAAGCAGCGCAATGAGGTGGAGAAAGAATTCCAGGGCACTCAGTTTCTACTGAGTATTCTTTTCCAAAGGTTCCCATTACATTCTTTCTCATGGGCCGTCGCTTAATTGCACGGGAAACTAATGAATGTAGTCTTTTCACTGAATGGCCTAGTGCAGATAAAATGAGTTTATGCTACTAGGACAGAAAGAGAGAACAGACTTGGGAAGCAAATAGCCATTTCTGCTACTTCAATTGTTGTAGTTCCTACATACATTTTTTAGGGGTTTTATCGGCACATGGGACTTGTACAAATGTATGGGTGCAATGAGATGTTTTGATATGCACATCCCACTGCCATTGTCATAGACGATGCCCAACTCCAAAGAAATATCCATTTAAGTGCTAACTGGAATAATCTGTAAAAAGTGAGGAAGCCAGTCTTCTTGCAGCTTGGCATGGGTTTTTTCCTACTGCCCCGCCTCCACTGACAAATCTCTTCAATCAGAAGAAATGATAATGTAAAGAGGACTGATGTTTACGCTGCCTTCTCAGTGTAATAGTAACAGGCACAAGACTAGGAAGTAAAATGAGCATTGTGATAAATAATTGATGTTAATACTGGCAACAAAGATCACTGATGGTGATAAATAAAATGGCAGAACCAAGAAATTTGTTCTACTCTGATATTTTGATTTCAAGCAGATTGACTTTAAAGTCACACAGTCTAGTGCCACGAGGAATCCCACCAAGGCCCAAGCCTCTGGATAGCCAGTCTCTGTGTCACCACTAGTGTGTACCTATCTGCTTGTCACTGACTGAAGGCAGAAACGGAATGGTACGAGGGCTCTACACCCCTTCTCTGCCTCGAATTCCCACGGAGTTCCTTCATGTGTCAGTGTTCTAGTGTTTAGCCCAGTTCCTGGCCTACAGGAGCCCCAGAATTTGCTAATGTGCTAAACTTAATTAAATGCAAAGACTATTCCAGTGAATTATAAATATTTAATTGTACCACATACACAAATGTGTAGTCATACAGGTCATGCACAAAATTCAATATGTCACTCTACCTTTATCCAAAGAGATTCAGTTAAGCAGAGGACCATCTCAAATATATTCTGTAGCTCATTCTAGACATCTCCATGGTAATCACAGACCTGCTACATGGAAATAACAAATTTCCAGACCTGCTACATGGAAATAACAAAATGGAAAACATTTCATTTTTGTGATGAATAAATAATTTAGAAAAGAGGCTGTTAGTCCATGTTTTAATGGGACAAGATAGCTAGTAAAAGTCAACATAGAGGAGGAAAGGTTTATTTCAGCTCACAGTTGCAGAACCGTCAGTTCATGGTCAGCTGGTTCCACGGCAGTGGTCTGGGGTGAGGTGGAAACAGCATGATACAAATGTGTGGTACAACCGAGTTGCCAGGAAGCAGAGAGAGGGGAAGAACTAGAGAGCCTGCACTTCTTCCTTCTGCTTTCATTCCATCAAGGGCCCCACCTTATGAAACAGTGCTGCCTACACCCAGGCTGGGTACACAAAGCTACAGATTCTGGAAACACCCTTGAAAACAGGCTCAGAATGTGCCTAATTTCCTAGGAGTGTCTCAATCTAATCAATCTGACAAGCTTAACCATCACAGAGGTAAAAGACATTTAATGTTTGTTAGAAAAAAGTAGCATAGTGGTACCTTGTTTCATGAATTTAATTCTTTCCAGGGTTATGGTTACAAACCAAATGGGTCATAAATGGAATCAAATTTCCCCATAAGGTCAACATTCAGCCTGACCATTGAATTTGATTTGGTTTGCAATCAATTTGCTTGGAATCAGAATCATTGAAAGAATTGTTTGTGAAGCGAGGTAGCCCTGTATATTCCTCCTGATATACACATACTTTTCCCAAATGAAATTTAAAGTATTTTATTCAGCAGTAAAGGAACTAAAGCTAATGTAAGTATGATGAGTGTAACAGTTACTGTTCATTGAAACAGTTACATGCCTTACTTGACAAACTTAAGAGGCAAGTTATTATCTCTTGAAATAGAGGATCATTTTGCCAAGGTAAAAATGAAAGTGCTGCATTGTTTTGGCATGCTCCACTTTCCTGCGGAAGGTGGCTTCTAGTCTTTCTGTCCTGAGCAGAGAATTGGTCAAGACAAGCACAAATAGTAGCAAAGTTTTATTAAAGGTTGGGAAAAAAAGAGGCTCTGCAGAGTGATTTTGGGCCAAGTAATAGTAAGAAAATCAGTACACCCTTCAGTAGGAGGGCAGGCTACCATGTAATAAAGAACACAGTGGCAAAAACTCTAAAGTAGACCACCCTTTTTGTACCACCCATGCCTTGGGCTGACATCAGGTCTAGGCCGTGCTTCTGAAAACCTGCTAGAGTTCTCACGAGAACTCACATGCTGGGCTTAGGGAATGTTCTGCACATGAGCTCCAGGCTCTCCACCCTGCCCAGCCAGGTTCAGCCACATAGTACCTTCTGGTCTCGGAAGCATCTAGATTGAAACCCATGTTTTTGTCATTGGAAAGACTTAAGAACTACAACTAGGCATAAGAATTTAAGCAACACTTGAACTCCCTTTCTAACCCATATACCAATTCTGGAATCCAGCGCTCGTTACAAATCACCATAAGCCCTAGTGCAGGAAAAAAGATGGAGAAGCTGGCAGTGTGGCGTGGGCCCACAGGAACCGTCCTGTTCTCTCCTGTCACTCTCCATTCTGATTCAGACACCTGCTCACGGGGAAGGGAGAGCGGCACCGGGTGCCTGTGATGCACTGAAGGCGGTCCACAGCTTGAGTATTTCCTTTGTACCAGACATTTCACTAAGGACTGTATTACCTGTAGCTTACTCAGGAGATCTGTGAAGTAGGTTTGGCAGGATCATCCTCATTTTCAGGTTCAGAAACTGTCTTAGAGACATTCAGGGCTGGGGATATAGTGCAGTGGCATAAGCACCTGTCTGGCAAGCACAAGGTCCTGAGTTCAATTCTTGGTACCAAAAAAAAGGGGGGGGCATAAAAGTGTTATTCACTGTTCAAATACTGATCTGATTCCAAAACCTCTTATCTTCTGATGATGCCAGTGGGAAGTTGAAATATCGTGTTTGAGTGGCAGATAGAAATAAAGCCTACCAAACTCATATGCTGGCTTCAAAATACATCTACTAGTTTTTAATACTTCTGCATTTAGATGATGAAGCCTAATTCCCTAATTTCCCTACCACTGAGTTTGGGCTGGAATTGTGACTCACTTCCACAAGTACACGGAACATGCCAAAAAGAAAAGTCTGCGACTTCCAAGAGTAGGTCATGGACAACTCTGTGGGTGTGTTGTGAGGACACTCAAGAAGCTTTATGGAGAAACTGAGGTTTCCTCCCTGTAACCAGCCAGAAATGGAGGCCTTTGTCAACAACCAAATTGTGAACCACTTGGGAAGTAGATTCCAGCCTTCTGGAAGACTGAGTCCTCTACTACCATCTCGAGCACAGCCTTGAAAAACTCCGAGGCATAACAGTCCAGACAAAGCCACTTGGCGATGCCTAATTCATAAAACTACGAGGCAGCATTGGTTGTCTTGCTTCCTTTTTTAGTCTGTCAGAGAGCTCCATGTTTTGGCCTACTTTTTCCTGTATATACTTTGGGAAAACAAATAAAGCAAGAAGTTGATTGTTTTAGTCATTGACAAAAATGGCCAAAATTAGAACAAATGCAAGCAAAATTTCCTTTTTTTGTTGTTCTGATTATTTTTGCAGTTTTTGGACTTGTCTGTTGGTCACACAGAGATGTGAGTTTTATTCTGGCAGATTCGTATGTGCAGATGGTAGACTTTGACAACTGTCACCCAGCCGTCACCTCCTGGCCCCACAGTCCCCACTAGTTTCACATGTTGGGGGTTAATGCATACATTTCATTCAGATCCATCCTTTGTTAGTTATTTTTAGACTACTAAATTTTGGAATGACCTATTACAATTGCACAGTGCTAAGAGAATTAATACACCCTCCACCACTAAAGAAAAGAGTAGGTGAGGAGTAGAACCTGTGCTCCTAAAATCTCATGCTCTGTTTTTCCCTCATTGTACCACACAGACCAACAACTATAAAAAATTAGGTCAGGGAGTTCCCTCTGTCGGAATCCATTCTGCTGGTGGTTCTCAATAGTAGAACCATTTCCCCTTCATTTGCAGGAATCAGAATCCTGCAGTATTTTGTAGAGCAGAACACAGAGATGGCTTGCATGAAGAATTTGGCAGCATGGCCTGGAGGAAACAGAGTGAACTCAGAACCAGGACACCTGATGTAAAACATCATTTTTTAAAAGCTTGTAACACGTTTATTCACCCAGCAAATATTTAACGATGCTGCAGGCACTTTGATAACTGCTGGTGAGAGCACGACACACAGAGTCACACCCTGACAGGAGCTTGCAGAGGACAATATGCATAATCAAATGATCTTCTATGCATGGCAAAAATTGTGGCAACAGCAAGTGTCTAACGAATGTTTGGTGGTTGTTCTTCCTTCCTCCTCTTCCCAGAAACCCATTGGGTGGTGGTGGTCATGATGATAGTTCCTCACATCATCTCATTTTTCCTGGGGCAGAATCTCTTTTGATCATGGGAAGCATGTTCCCAGTTTCTCATCATTTTCTGGCCTGGCCCACAAAAATTCAAGCATTCACTGGGCACCATGAGAGTGGCATGCCATATACCTATAACTCCAGCAGTTTGAGAAGCTGAGGCAGAAGGATCACTAATTCAAACCTAACCTGAACAACTTAGTGACATAGCAAGACACTGTCTCAAAAAATGTTAAAATAAAAAAAGAACTGGGACATAGGTCAGTGTGAAGGCCCTGGGTTCAAGCCCCAGTACTAATGCCAAAGGAAAAAAATAAAGAAAATTAAGCATTCTCCAGGATGCAGATGATTTAATTTTAAAAGGACATCTTATTTATCTTCCAACTCAGTGAGACTTGACATCAGAATCATTACTGATAGTGAATTTTAATCCACTCAATAATAAGGGCCCTACTTGAAATCTTTGATTCAAAGACATGTACCTGTTTACGCCAGATCTGCCTCCTGAAAGACATGAAGAGAGGGAGGTAAACTTTTTTCAAAAACTGGGACTCATCTTTTAATTGATGAAGCAAATAAGAAGAAAGCCTGCAGGCTGTTCTACAGCCCGGTGGGGCTCAGAGATCCGGTGTCCTGCTGGCGGTCAGGAGACCCGCTCTCATTTCCAGGTCTCAGCCATCCACGTGTGGGTCTGGAGACAGTTACGAGGACTTGGCTGTCTGCTGCTTGTTCATTCGTGGCAATTTCCTATAAAATAGTGGACCCGTGGCTGGGAATTACAGTAGTAATCAGGAAACCCAGGTACCATGAGCCAACGTAGCAGCCTTTGAAGAATTCATTCTCCTCTTCCGGAGCCTCAGCCTCTTCAGACACAAAGCGAAGGCCGCAGATTGTGCTAAGACATTTTCCTAAGTCTCAAATGACGCGATCCTTGTCCCTGTCCAACAGGAATCACTACTACTCTCAAGCATTCTTCCTTATGTATTCCCAAAGATTTTATTTACATTACTTTTTCTAATCTTCAAACAACCCACAAGTAAGTGGCACACTGTTGCGCACCTCACAGGTGCCGGGGTTTGGGGAGCAGTCTGCCCACTTGAGGGCAGACGCAGGGCTGCGCACCTAAGGGCTCCGCGCTCACCCCAGGAATTCCGCATCCTAGACTTGTAAAGTGGCAGGATTTTCAAAGAGATTCAGGAAAAGGCAGATGCCATATGTCACATGTGGAAAAATAGAGAAGGTAATTTATTTAGTCAAAGGATTCCCAGAAATCAGCGCTGTTCTGTTCTTGGCATTTTCATCGTTTATTGTGTGTTTTTTACATTGCTCTACTCAAAAGGTATGTTTTAATATGATTATTTTTTCGCCTCCCACCTTACCCCAGTGGAATCTTTGAGAATAGGTTTGACATCTGTGGACATAATTTGCACTAGAAAGATGTTTTAGTAACACTTAAAGTAAAAAGGGTAAAATATAGACTAAAAGGAACACTTCATAGGCTGGGAGCCTTCTGAACATTTGGGGCTCTAAAGTACATTATCAGCTCCAATTTTAGTCAGTATTATCAGAAGACCAAGATCCCTGTTGCACACTAGACATTTTTATTTTTCTACAAGAATTCCTGAGTGCTTGCTCTGTGCCAACCAAAGTGTCTAGACGTCTACGCTGCACACTTAATTATCTCCCCACATCTGCCCAGTCAGTCACAAGTGGAAGGAGTCTCGCTGGTGAGGAGTTTCAGGCTGTGAGAAAGAGAAGGAATATCTTAAAGTTGCACCGCAAACAAAAGGCAGAGGAGAGATGAGAACATATTGCAGGATTCCCCTCCTTATGTCAAGTCTGCTTTACGAAGATGCTAATCTCGCACCTCTTATTTGGAAGGGTCCTTTCCTCCTGCTGATGAAAAGGAAACTTTGTCCAGTAAGCCAGAAGTGGCCATAAGGTATGAAAGAGACGAGACCTAGCAGACAGCAAGCAGAGAACTTTAGACAAGGCTGCCGTCAGCAATGGGGAGTGGGAAAATTCCTGGCCACGTGACCTTGATAATCCCAATGAGTCGTTGAATCTGAGAAAGAAGACTCTTCCAAGAATTCTAAAACTGTCTATTTCCCCAAGCCCCAGCTACCGTAAAAAGCAAATGGCAAAGAAGTGAAGGTGAAGATGCACGAGAATTAAACTCATGCTGGGAAACGCCCCGGCTTTAAGGAGCATGTTGGCTTTGCTGAAAGATGAAATCAAACAAAAATCAATAAAAAGTATTTTTTTTCAAAACATTAATGGAAAATGCTTCCACGATAGATGGCAGAGAAAAATATTAAGGGCTGCATTTTATTTGGCGCTTATGACTTTGTGTTTCCTTATTAGACATCTATGTGTGTAAGCTCCTTAACTTGCAGGGCAGCTTCTACGAAAGACATGCTCAGGGTGGCCCATTCGTACATAAGGAAACTGGGCAAGAAACCCTTATTTGCTACTCCAGCTCTTCTCCCCATGCATCATACCTGGCCCACACCCAAGGAAGCTGATCTTCATGGACTGTGTAATGAGACCTTTTCCTTTTCCTCTTCTTCCTCCTCCTCCTCTCTTCCTACTTATCCCTGTCTGTCTCTGTCTGTCTGTCTGTCTGTCTCTCTCTCTCATCTGATTAGGAATTGATATCCATACCTAGTCCACCACTGTATTTTGGATGTAGATAATGTGTTTTGATTTGGTAGACTCACAGATGGAGGAAATTTGCTCCAGGATTAATCATATGATTCAAATAAGACTTTGGATTCCTATGTTGGCGCTGGAATGAGTGTACGCTGGGGCTAGTGGGACTCAATGACTGTATTCTGCACATAAGAAGGATACTGATTTGGGGGTTTAGGGACAGAAGACTGTGGTTCGAGTGCCACCAAGAACTGATGTCTTGGAAACCAGATTCTCAGTGCATTGGTGTTGGGAGGCAGGGTTAGGCCAGAGCAGTAGAAACTTCATTAAAGAATTAATCACATTATCACTAAAAAAATAGCTTGCTATAAAATGAACCCACTGACTTTGTCTCTTCTGCCATAATCATTTGTCCTTCTGCTTCTCCATCTTGAAATAAGGCAGCACAAAAGGCTTCCCTGGATGCCATCACCATGCCGTTGGTCCTCCCAGCCTCCAAAACCATGATCTAAGTAAATTACTTGTCTCTGTGAATGACTCAGCCTGTAGAATTCTCTCGTAGCAACAGAAGATAGACAAAGGCATGGGCTTGGTGTGGCGATGGCTCACTGCCCTCACCAAACCTGAGGTACCCACAGTCCCCGACTTTATCGCAGCTCTGTCCATGCCTGTGTAAATGGCCTCTTCGCTGAACTTCGTGCAACTGCCTCTTTCAAGAGTGTAAACTGCTTACTTCCAGATGGACCCTGTTGAGAGGAGTCCTGACTTTTGCTGAAACTAAGGCACAGAAGGCTTATGCAAGGTCACACTAATAACGCACTTAGTTAAAGCTAATTTCTATCACAAATAAACCTGTATATCTCAATGACGTAAAGTGAAGATATATTAATTTCTCTCATTGAAGTCTAGACTGGAGATTCCTGAATGGTGAACGGCTGTACTCCAAGCGATGATCCCAAGAATCAACTCTTTCCCTTTCCAGGCCCTGCCACGGCCAACAAAGACTTCGGATCTTTCCGTGCTTATTGGCATCCAGCTCGGAGAAGAAAAGGGTGTGAAGGTTTGAGCATGGAATTGCGTACAGCAGGCTACTGCCCACATTGCTTCAGCAGAACTCAGTCACATGGCTGCCCAACTGCAAGAAAGGCCCCAAGGAGGTGTCTTCAAGAGTCTGAGGGAAAATTTGGGCTAAAGGAGTAAGTCCTCCCCTCGGGAATGGGTTTAAAAACAGATTCAAACCCAGAGCTTTCCACCTCGGGGCCCAAGACCTCCTGCTCACTCTGCCTTTCCTGTGTGCGTCAAACAACAAAATTCAGTGAGTTCAGCGGCAGAGAGAAAAAACACAAAAATGTTTAATAACATTTCCATTGCAGCCTGTGATCCCACCAGCCGATTATCCACTTTACAATAAAGAAAGATGGGGCCGATGGGAGGCTCTTACCTTAGCCTGTCTCAGAGGCCACTTACTCCTTACACCAAACGCATCTCACTGCACACAATTCTAAGTATTTGGGACACACATTTTAAGTTAGATATACATAAGTATATTTACTATACCACAAACATATGTATAAAAAACTACATACAGTTAATGGAAGCAGAATTATATGAAAAATACACACATTCTATTATGGTCTCTTTTAGGTAACTTTGATTATATTCTCTATTTTCCCTGTTTAGCCCCATGTAAGCAGTATCTCCTCTCTAACCAGACTGAGTGTCTCTCTCCGCACTTGCACCTCTCTGGATTTTCTTCCCTTCATGTGAATTTTATAGCTGTAGTACACACGCTCCAAGAATACAGACACAGTGGGACTTTTTGCATCGCTATGTAAATCTGCAGATTCGCCACTCAATAAGTATTGACCTGTTGACTTTGCCTTTTTTCCACTTTGTAAGCATTTCCAATAATCCAGGAATTTGGAAAAGAATGAATCTCATGAAAGTGACTTTTCCCTAAATGAGTAAGCTGGGAAAGTCGTGTCAAAGTAGGCAGATGCAAAAGTTATTTCCAGACTTCAAAACATTTGAATTGAGTTTTATATCAATAAGTAAAAAACAACTGGTCTCTCATCTTACTGATCTTTCCCATAACACCATTTCTTACCATTGTGTAGCTCTTATGAAAGAATGTACAGAAAAGAGGATTCCAAGCATTCTACACTATTATACTAGTATTCTAGTAATTCAATCATTCACTCAGTGTGAGACATTGTGGCCATAGAAGCAAAAACACTCCTGTCCTTCTCTTCAAATATCTAATCTCAAGTAGATGAACACTACTATCTATGCACTATCAAATTTAAAAGAAGATAGTTACTGATGGCAGTAAGTGGTGTAAAGAAAATCAAACAAAGTGCTGTGTCAGAAAGTGCCCTGAGATGGGGAGAGACGCATGGTCCTTGAGAAAGGTGAACAGAAAAGGCCCTGCTCAGCATAGCCCTGAGTGATCTGAAGCTTTCCCAGTAGAAAATGGAAGAACAGTATCCCATTCCATGCAAAGTCCTTGAGGGGAGAAGGGTTTCAGGAAGCTGAGAAACGGCATGAGCCTCATGCTGGGTGGCAGCACTGGATAAGAGCAGAAAGGGGACCAAACGTGTTTCCATAGCTGGGGTGCTTCTGAGTGTTGTATTCTAATGGTGACAGAAAACCGTGGGGTAAGGGAGAAAGCAGAACAGAGCCACGGCCTGTTGTTAAGATCACTCTCTTCTAGGCTGAATAAGCTCCTTGTGGGAAAACTGTCAATTGCAGAAGCAGGGAAACCAATTGGGGGATGAGAAATGGTGACGTAGACTCCAGCTCTGAAAGGAGAAGGTGGTTGGGTGGAGGCTGCCTTGGACAGTGAAGTTCTGATGAGCTTCCGGTAGGTAGGCAACGGGCTGGATGTGAAGAGTTGAGGCTCCTGGGTTTGGAGCCTGAGGACAACAGAAGAGTTGCGATGGAGGCACCTGGAGGAGGTGCTCCGGTGGTGGGAAACCTACACTGCCTCAGCCGGCACAGTCAGTGGTCTGTACCGGCACTAGTGCTGTCCAGCAGACACTGGGTGAGCACCTGTTGAAGAGGTGGGCACAATCACAATGAGAAACCAGCAGAGAAACAGCTGAGCATTGTCTCAAGGAAGAAGACACACAATGCACGCTGGGAACAAATGCGGGAACGATGAAGCCCAAGGGTGCAGGGAAGAATGACGCTAACTGTGGCCTGGTCTCTCTGCTCTGGCCTCTTGGTCTCTTACTGTCCTCCTCAGCAGGCTGGGAGTTGCCCTCTGCTCAGTCTTTGAACTTGCTGTTGCTGCTGTCTGGAAGGCTTCTCCCCAGACATCTCTATTATCTGTTCTCCCCTTTCTTTCCGGTCTCCTTCCCAATGCCATCTTCTAGAAGACTTTCATTGAGGTAAATAAATTAAATATACCTCAGTTTCCTCACTTACAAAGCTTGCCACCTGTGTGACCTTCCCCTATAATGCTATGGAGCGAGACTTACACTCAGGAAGATTTATTCTAATTCTAAGTGTTTTTTACAAAAAGTATGTCTTGAATAGGTGATCATCTGCTCTAAAGTCGAGGCTCTTAATCTTACTCCAAGACACTGAAGGAAAGTTCATATGTGATGTTTTCCCACATGGCACTCCTGGATGGTTGATTTCTAGCTGATCATATCTACAGTGTGGACAGTGTCAAATCCTTAACCAGTGCTAGTCGCCAGGAAAAAGTCGAACATTTTAAACCTGTTAAACAGGCCTAACACAGAAGATGAGGCTGCTTCTGAGGAGGGACATGCCAAAAGTAATGGAAATCAGACTCGTGGTTTAAAACCTAAAGATAAATACATGCAGCTAACAAGTTGTCTGGAGATGGGAGTTCCAGAACTGATTTAACAGCTTTGCAATGTCAAGACAGTAAATTGATGTTTGCCTCCTACCCTCTCAGTCTTTCCTTTATGGTCTCAGATCTGTTTTCTTATCTCTGCATATCAAATCTCACATGACCACACCTAAAGTCCAGAAGTAGGGTATAAACATGATTGAGAGGGGAGAATGGAAAGAGGGAGAGAGAAGGTGGGGGCAAAGGGGGGGGATGGAAAAGGAGAGGGAGAGAGGTAGAGAGCAGTTTTGAGGAATTCTATACATCTCTCCTTTTATAAGGGAGGGAATATCTGGCCTAGATATCCAGAATATGTATCTTTTCACCTCGTTGGTCAGAACTGGGTCACGTGACCACCCTGCTCCGAAAGAGGCCAGGCAAGCAACCATCTGACACCCTCTGACTCTTCAAGGAGAGGCAGGCAAATATGTAGAAGAACAATCTTTATCATAACCAAACTGCGTGGGCCCCATTACTCTCCCTGCAGATTCTAAACGGCTCTATGTGTAACAGACATTTAGGAAACCTGTAGTCTTCAGCTCACAGATGTTTCTTGAAGCAAAATGAAAGGCAACAACAACAGGCAAGTGAGATCTCAGATCACGACCGTCCTCCCACTAATCACATCCGGTCAGATGTCACCTTTCACGTCTGGGACTTCAGGAGCCTGCAATAAGAGAATGCTACAACCCAGGGGGTCATGGAATTCTCTCATTTGCTATGACTCAGAATTCTATTAGCCACTGACATTGAAATACTACCCCTAAGAAAATCTCAGATTCAGTCATTACAGACCAAGTGGCAGAATTCTGTCATCCCCAGAACCTCAATCCAAAACCCTTCTATTCCTGAGAACACAACGATTCAAACTCTAACCCAACAAGTCTATGTATATGAATCCTAGTCCCTTCTCAGCGGCCAGGTAGCCACCCACAGTAGCTGCAATCAGAAAGCTGGTCACTCAAAGCCGGCTCTGAGCTCACCCATTGCTGACGGTTCTCCCCGTCCCTAGTCCCTCACTTGGGAATATCCCAAGAGTCTCTGCAGAAAGATCCCTCTTCCCCCAGGTGAGTAACACTGCCAAGGGTGAGGCTGAAATGTCTGGACAGGAAAGTCTGGCTACCCATTAGAAGAACGCTTCACTTCTGTCCTCTGCTTCCGTTTCCCTCCTCAAGGAAATATCCGAAGGTAGGTGTTCAGCTTAGTCACCCAGCTGAGCTGCCTCGACTTGTCAACAGCAGACATTGCCCCATCTCTGTGGCTAATACACATCACATTGTTTCCACGTTGTTCTCAGAAGCCTCCATTCGACACATCGAGGCGGCCAATCGTGTGTCCGTGCTCCTATAGGCTGGGCAAGGCCTCCCAGGACGGGGAAAGCCGATGTCCAGAAGTCCTCTGCGCTGAGTTAGATTGTCCTCTTCTGTATTCCTGCACCGACAGACTGGACGAGCTATGAGCCTTTTATTCTGCTCTACAGAAAGGGGGTGATAATGTCTACTGTATTGAAGTTTTGTGATTAAAAAGCACTGCGCTGGTAAAAAGGCTGACTCCTTCAAAGGTGCCTGGCCCAGATGAACTCATTTTAAAAACCACTTACAGATGTGTGTGTGTATGTGTGTGTGCTCACGCGTGTTCCCTCATTCATTCCTACATACATTAAGCAAGTTTCTCCTGCCCGCTAAACACCTAGTCTTAATCTAGGCATTGGATATTTAAAAACCAAACAAAACTGATAAACTTCTTTCTGTCCTAGAGAGGGATGCAGGCAATAATTCAATAAACAGGTACTATGACCAGTGCCGGTAAGAGCTGTGAATAAAAACCAAGCGTGGTAAGGGGATAAGGAGTACTGGAGGGAACCAGGAGCTGACCTGGTTAGAGTGCTCAGGAAAAGCCTCCCAGAAGGTGGTACTAAAAGGACGTCTGAAAGAAAGAAGAGAAGGAACCTCTGGTTGTCTGGGGATGAGCCTTCCAGACAGCAGGCACAGCAAGTCTAACTGGTGATCGGGGGGCTGATGTCCTAAGAGGCTGAGATGCCAGAGCAAGGAGATCAACAGGGACCATGACAGAAGGCCGGAGGCTTAGTGGAGGGCAGCTCATGTGGAACTCTGTAGATCAGTTTAAGAAATTCAGATCTTCTGATGAAGATGGGAAACCACTGGAGATGCAGACAGTGCCACGCTCTGCTTTATGTTTTTTGATTACTCTGATTTCCCTGCCCAAAACCCCAGGAGCCGGAGGGCAGATAGGAGGCCATAGCAACAATCCAGCTAGGGTATTGCCGTCACTGGGGGTTGTAAGAGGGCAGAGGTAAAGGATAAAATTTGAAGACTGCTGGATTCATCTGTTGAAATAGATGTGGGTGTGGAAAAATGAGTCAAAGTTGACAGTAAGGTTTAACCTAACAAGCTTCTGGAATGGACTTACCCTGCACTGACACTGGCAAGGTTGGTTGGTTGGGGGAATCAAGAGCTCATCCACTCAGTAAACACGGGATCAAGGCTCTGTCAGATGCCAGGCACGACGGCAGG
>RJWM01027890.1:0-26279 GCA_004363535.1 Dasyprocta punctata | reverse complement strand
TGCGCCTGCCAGGGCAGGCGCTTAAGCCACTGAGCCAAACTCCCGGCCCTGGTTTTTTTTTTTGAGGCAGGGTCGCACTATGTAGCTCAGGTCGGCCTTGCGCCGCGTTGTAGCCCAAGCCGGCCTCGAACTCACAACGCTCCACCTACCTCAGCCTCCCGAGTGCTGGGATTAAAGGCGTGCGCCACCACGCCCGGCTGAGAAGGTGAAATTTTAAAAATTTAAGTGTTGAGTGACAAAATTGATAATGCATTAGACATAGGAAAGTGTAAAGAAGATATGTAGCTGCCTTCAGAAAGATTGATATAGGGTAAAAGTCTTTGAGAATTTTTTGTTGGGGTGAGAGTCATGCACACACTAGATTAGGGATCAGTAGGACTGGTATCTAGACTCGGTTTTGCTATTTTACTCTATATTTGGCTTTGGGTAAGTCAGTTTAGCCTCCACTTTAACATCCCCACTCAGTGAATAAAGAATGATGCCTGTATTGTCTGGAGTACTTGGTGTGAGAATGCACAAGAAAGAACTTTGCAAAAGATATACATCACTTTTCTGGTGCATTATAATCCTACTACAGACATTAAAAGGAGTTTTAAATTGCAGAGAATGTTCTTTTTTTCTTTTTTAAAGGAAGCTATATCTTTGGTTTTCTGTTTTAATGCTTTTTTTAAAACATTTCTTATGATGACTTCAAAATATGTATTCACCATTTTAAACAGTTTCACGTGTATAGTTTGGTGACATTAAGTATATTCGCATTGTACAGCCATCATCACCATTCATCTCTAGAACTTCTTTATTTTCCCCCAAGTGAAATTATACTATTTAATACTACTGTATTTCCCCAAACCTCGGCAGTTGCCATTCTACTTCATTTTTCTTACCAACTTGAGTGCCGTATGTACTGTACTTTGTATAAGTGAAATCACAGTATTTGTCCTTTTGTGGCTAATTTATTTCATTTAGAATAATGTTCTCAAGACTTATACATGTTTTAGCCTACATCTGAATTTCCTTGCTTTCTTCCCTCCTTCCTTCTTTCCTCTCTTCCTTCCAGTGCTGGGGGTCACACCCAGGATCTTGCATGTGCTAATAAGCAAGCACTCTGAGCTACACCCGCAGATCTCCTTTCTTTAGATTTGAATAATATTCCATTCTTTATATACACCACATTTTTCTTATTCATTCATCTGTTGCTGCACACTCAAGTTGCTTCCACCTTTTAACTATGGTGAATAATGTTGCTATGAACATGCATCCATAAATTTATGGTGCGAGTCCTTGTTTTTACTTTTTTATAAATAGAATTGCTGTATTATAATTCTGTGTTTAATTTCTGGAGAAGCAGTGTTTTTTAAAAAATATTACTGCTTATGTATCTTGGAATGTCTCAACAGAATCTTGTTTGACTGTATGTACATTGTGACCCACGCATCTTTTTCTCCAGGGAATTTTTTTTCCCTTTTTTTTTGGTACCGGAGATTGAACCTCCAGGGAATTTTTTTAAAATCACACTCTTATAAGAGACTTAGATTATAAAAAGGAATATGGATCCCAAGAGACAAGTTTTTGGATGAAAAAATTAAGGAATGATTATTAAGAAGTGTTTCCTTGCTTATTATCTGTTTTTTAAAAAATAATTTCATTCAACTGTTTTTAATTTATTATCTTCTAAGTGCTAGGCACTATGTGTTGAAAATTTAGTGTTGAACAAATGAAGTTCTGACTGTCATGGAGTTTACACTGTACAGTATGAGACTATAAACAAGAAAACAGTATATACTTTCAAGGGATGAAAAGTATTGTACGGAAAATGAACTGAAGAGAGAGGATAGAAAATAATGGAATGGAATGGTGTTTGATATGGATTAATTAATAAGAAAGGCCTCTTTGCAGGGTCGGCATTATAGCAAAGACAAATGAGCTCATAAACCACATGAAGAGTACTCTAGGCAAAGGGAATGGTGAAAGCAGGAAGCAGGAAGTGCTCTTTAAGGTGACAATTTGAGAATCAAATGACAGCCTGTCTCAAACCAGTTCCTGTATGAGGAAATGGGTTGCTTTAAGGTAGCTCATTAGAAAGAAAGCACACGAAAACTAAAGATAAGAAAATATTAGGGGTAATTTATTTGTATAGTCTTTAAGAAGTTTAGAAAATACTGTATTTATTTGTGGCATGGAAAGTGCTAACAAAATACAACTGCTGACAAAGGCATTCCAACGATTACCACATGGAAGACATGTCTTCTTCCTCTGAGGTGTTTTTTTCTCGGCATGTGGGCATGTTTGGTAAACCTAAAGATACATTACTTTCTGTTCAGAGATGGCAGAAATGAGACAGCTGATAAAGACAGTGCTGGTTTCAAGAAATGCTGTAAAAATCTTAAAGGCTGGTGATGTAGCTCAGTGGTAGAGCATTTGCCTAGCAGGTAGAAGGCCCTGGGTTTGATCTCCAGCGTTATAAATAAGTAAATGTCAAGGTAACTTACTGATACTACATAAAACAATACAAATATTACTGGAAGACATCAAGAGAGCTTGAATCTTACCTCTGTTTTGCTGGGTGCTGTGCAGCAATGCAGAATTATACCACAAATGACTAATCCTCAAGAAGTGAATATCATCACTTCTTAGAGTCTCCATTTATCTTTTTGCAAGCTTTAGTAGAATATTTATAAATAATATCCTCAATCAGAAGTAAATAATTATCATCTTGAGAGAATACTGTAATTTAAGAAGTTTGCCTGTGGAAATGAAACATTTAAAAGTTAAAGCAAAAGAAACAAAACATTAGTACTAGGA
Source organism: Dasyprocta punctata (assembly GCA_004363535.1). Lineage (NCBI taxonomy): Eukaryota > Metazoa > Chordata > Mammalia > Rodentia > Dasyproctidae > Dasyprocta > Dasyprocta punctata. The sequence goes on along the minus strand of RJWM01027890.1, from coordinate 23,477 downwards.
AACTCTTGTCTTTAGACTTTTACTAGAGATATATTCTGTTTGCATTATTTCTTCCTTGGTTTATCTTTCCCAGATATCCAACCCATTACCTTTTACCACCCCAGTTCACCCAGATTGTTTCTCCTGTGTTTCTTGGTTCATAGAATTGATAACCAACCTGTTACACAAAATAAAGATCTTCGTCACATTTTCCTGCTTTCTAATGTATGAGTATTCATTGTGTGTTCTATAAGGACTTAATATCTGTTGTCTTAATGTTTTTTTTTGGTGGTGTTCAAAACAAATAAAAAGTAATGGTTTTGTTTTGGTTTTGCTACCAGAAATTGAACTCAGGACCTCACGTTTGCCACAGAAAATAGCGTTTTAAGATGCAGACTTCCGTTGCATAAACAGAGCCCAGAATAGTCTGCTCTAGTCTGCCATATTTGGACTATAAAATCTTCTCCCTGTGTTTCTGCTGCAAGTGTAACATGGGATAAGCTGTGGGGATAAGGAAAAATTATAATAGTTTCTTGTAAGGTAAGAGTTTTGTCTGATTTTCTGTTACTTGTTTTTCCCAGAAACCTTGCTGGTGTCTCTGCAAGAGGATACTTCACAGCTAAAGTTCCTCAAATCATGTTCAGTATCAAACCCACCAATGTAGTACTTATTTCACTAAGACCACTGTACACAAGATTCAGGAAAAAAGCAGGAGCTGAGCCTGTAATCTCAGCACTTGGGAGGCTGAGGCAGGAGGATCAGCATGATTTCAAACCAGCCTGGACTACGTCCTGAGTTCAGAGTTGGCCTGAACTGCATAGCGAGATGTCGTCTCCAAAGAAAAGATGACAAAAATCTCAGAAAGAATAAATAACAGGTTTCTGATGAGCAAAAGAAACCTGTGAGAGTGAAATGGTCATTATTAAACCATTTTAAAAAGCTTACCATTCTTTTTCACTGAATGAATTTTCCCCATATTTATTGGGACCTTCTTGGTCTCAGTGACATGAAGAAAAATTGAATTTTAGTACAGAATTATCTCCCAATTCCTAAACTATTATTGTGTTCCATTTATAAGGATTTGTGTAGTTCATGGGACCATTCACATAACTGTTCCTTAGGTGATCCAACAGATTGGGACTTGAACTGTTCTAATGAAGACTGCTTTGCTCATGTTTTCTTTATTTTCCTTTCTCTATGTGTAGCCATAGTCTCCAGCTTACTGTCCTATTTGCTCAGCATGTTTTCTTATTTCTTCAGCTTTAACAGCAGAACCCACTGTAACTTATCAACAAGTACACCCTTTTATTTTGTTTTGTTTTGTTTTTCCACTCTTACTTTAATATTTACTAAATTGGTGCCAGAAAAATCCCTTGGCTTCCAATGGAATTTATGAGAAATATATTTTTCTTTTAAATTCAGTTGCTTTGAATGTGTTCTCTGATGTCAGTTGTGTCTCTCTTCAAATCCTCTGTAAACCCAAGTATGAATTCAGATTTCTTATCACCTTTAAATCACCCAGGACTTTCTTTCTGTGCATTGCTAAGCCAACAGTAAAAACCACTGTCCCTGATTAGAAAGTGATTTCATTTATTCAGTCAAACATTGTGTGTCTGGCCCAAAGCTAATCTTTCTATTGAAAACACCAACTTTCTAAATGGCCCCATTACTTACACACTCGACTGGACAAACTCTACAGTCAATCTTGCAGAACCTCATAATCATTTTCTATCTTCTGATTTTAGCCTCTGTTTTCATACCTTTTGGGTGAAACATTTCCTGCTCCTTCCAGAGCTCCTTCAGTTTGGGGGAATGTAGCTGTTAGAAGGAAAAAGCGTAGGCTTTGCTTGGGGATTGCTGAACCAAGGCTGCACTGGCTGCTGGGGACAGAACTGCCCTGGCCTAGACTGCCCTGTTAGATCACAATTAACCTCTGTCAGGAGACTCAGGTGCAGATACTAAGCAAGGCACATGGGCAGTCTTGGGCCTTCTCGATGTTGGCAGTCTTTTCCTCTCTTTTTCTATTTTTCACCATTGACTTTGGGAGAATCTTATTCTGAGGTTGTAGGTTGTAAGTGAGAGTAAAACACTTGCATATGGGCTCTGAGGTATTGTAGCCCCAAATATCGAATAGAGTAATCCTTTCTCTAGTCTTTATATTTATAATTCCACTGAGACGTTATTGGAATCCCAGTAAGTTAATTCCAATCTACCACCTCCAATGCAACCCACGGCGAGAGTAAAGATTCTGAGACATATTCAAGGTTAAGGGCAGCCAAGAGGTCCTGAGTCCAGTCCTTGTGAGGACATGTGAACAAAGGTCTTGATCCTAGGCCTCTCCCAGAATTTATTAACTAGTGAAGTAAGGGGGTGGCTTGAGAATGAGTGACAGTGAGGATGGCGGGAACTACGTGAGTAACTTGAGCTGGCTAGCAAGGTAGTGAGAAAGGTATCTCTGCAAAATGCAGATAAAGATATGCAGGGGGATCAATTTGCACAACCCAATCAAGATAACAACTGAATTGTTTTAGGAGGCTGCTGCTTTAGTTTCTGATATGCAAACTTTATGCCCTGGGAACTCACAGCCTCTGTCTCGAGGCTCATCCCCAGTTGACATTCCTGGAGCTCACTGGCTCTGCCATTCTGCTGTGCATTATATAATTTACAAAGGTCACTTTGGGAGGAAACAGGACCCTGTCTGATGGCTTTAAAGACTACATACCAGTACCTGCTTCTGATATGTAAACTTTTATGCCCTGGGGACTCACAGCTCTTTCTCGAGGCTCATACCCAGTCGACATTCCTGGAGCTCACTGGCTCTGCCATTCTGCTGTGCCTATATGTTTTACAGAGATCACTATGGGAGGAAACAGGACACCGTTGGATGACTTTAGAGATATCAGTACCTCGGCTAGCCTTATTTGCAATGCTTAGAGCCAATTAAAAAGAGAAGAAAATATAGTCAGCTCTGTATATATCAACATAAGGAAATGTCTCAGTATAATCAATGTTGCAGCAATTGTTCTGCATTCAAGGGGACCCGCTCAAGTTGTCTCCTACATGAGGTAAAACTCACCGCTCAAGTCTTCTCAAGGCAACTGGGTAGACTCTTTCCTCACTACTTCTTAGGAAGTAGTCCTCAGCTTTAAATGCCTAGAAACTAAATTTTTCAGAATACCTTCATTTTTAAGAGTATTGTATTCAAGCCAGATCAGCTCTTCAAACAACATAGTAAAGTAGGTGGTATTATCACCATTTTCACGATAAAGAAAGCCAGATCTTTACTAACACTTTTCTAGACTACATCAGGAATTTTCTAATAAGTCTTCCTGTATAAGGGTCTTTTACTTTCAAGTCATCCAGTAATCTTTGTAAAACACAAATATAATGGTACATCCTCTCTGAGCCAGATCAGTGTTTTTTCCAGTAGTTCTCTGTTATGTTCTGAATTAAAGGCCATAGGGTGACACTTCAGACCTTTTGGTATAACTCCTGTTCATACTCAGAACATAGGTAGTATGTACCATTAGGCCTTAGGCATGTTATTTATCAGCCTTCACGGTAAGCGCTAACATTTACCTATTCAAATACTGTGTGCCTACTTTGGTTTCTATGGTGGGTGGTCAGGAGCTTGGTTCTTTCAGTTTTGGTTTTCAAGAAAGGGTCTTGCTAAATCACTAAGTTACCCAGGCTAGCTTTCACCTTGGAAGGAAGTGGGTTTTTTTTTTTTTTTTTTGTGGCACCGAGGATTGAACTCACAACCTTGCGCCTGTCAGACAGGTGCTTAAGTCACTGAGCCAAACTCCCAGCCTAAATTTTTTTTTTTTTTTTTTTTTTTTTTTTTTGCGGTACCGGGGATCAGACTCACAGCCTCACGCCTGTCAAACAGGTGCTTAAGCCACTGAGCCAAACTCCCAGCTAGCTTTCACCTTGGCCTCAGCTTCCCAGAGTGGTGGGATTGAGGCATGCATCACCACTAGGCTGGCTGAAAACCTGCTCTTGGGATATGGAAATGTTAGTAAGTATGCTACAGTATTAGTAATAGAGAAATAGGGCTATGAGAACTGGTGGTAGGACTGACTGGAACAGTTGTTCTTATTCATATATCGTATTTCTTGTACCTTGAATGACCTTTCCTTTTTCACTTGATAAACTCGCATTATTTCTTGAAGCCAGTTGGTAGATGGAAGGGTGGGTGGTTGTATGGGTGGATGATCAAGTATGAAAAGTGTCATTCTTCATCAGCAAACATATAATCTAGCTGTAAATACTCAGAAAGGCACTTTTAGTTAAATGCTTTTAGTTTAAATTATGTTTTTGCTTTATGTGACACTGTCAGGTGTGTACTCACTTTCCATTTCTGGAATACAACTGTATTTTTCTGCTTGGAACATTTTCCCTTCAAAACTTAGGAGAAATGGAAAGATAAGATTACTCATATTGTGAGAACCAGAAGAAGCCTGCCTCTGTGACTAACTGCTCTGTGAACTTGAGTGTCTAAGCCTTCCATGCTTCTTTTTCCTACTCTTTCCTATTCTTCTTGTATAATGTGGGAATAGTAATAAACCTGTGCCTCACATTGTTGGAAAGAAAAAAGCAAGGCATTAATTCATTTAAATTACTTACATGTGATTGGCTCATAATATTCAATGACTAAAGGACATTGTAATTATAATATACATATATCTCTTTAATCTTATTTGTGTAAGAATCTGATAATATTGACATTCTAGCTATAACCTTTTGTTCTTAAATTTTAAGGATATAAATGTAAGCCAGAATAAATTTTTAAATTTTTTTGTTATTATTATTATTATTATTGGGGTTTTTTGTCTTGTTTTTTTTGTGTGTTTTTTGGTACCAGGGATCGAACTCACTACCTCGCGCCTGCCAGGCAGGCACTTATGCCACTGAACTAAATCCCCGGCCCTGTTTTTTGAGACAGGGTCTCACTATGCAGTGCAGGCTAGCCTTGACCTCACTTTGTAGCCCAGGCTGGTGTTGAACTCACAACACTCCTCCTGCTTCAGCTTCCCAAATGCTGGAATTAAGATATTTTTATTTTTAATTGACACAGAGTAATTGTGTATACAGTATTTGCTAAACACAGTTTGACATTTCAGTACATGGATATAATGTGTAATGATCAAATCAAGATAATTGTCATATCTAGCACCTTGGAATACACCATTTCTTTGTGATGAAAAAGTAAAAGTTCTCTCAACTATTTTGAAATATTTAATTAGTTTCAACCGTAGTTATCCTATTATGCTCTGGAACATTGGAAATTATTTCTCCTGTCCACTTATTCCCTGTTCCCATTAGCTATCTTCTTTCCATCTCTCCCTCTTCCACACTCTTCCTAGGCTGTGATAACCAGTTTTACTCTCTGCTTCTTTGAGATCAACTTTGTAGTTTGCATGTATGAGTGAGAACATGTAGTATTTGACTTTCTGTGCCTGACTTATTTCATTTACCATAATGCCCTTGAGTTCCGTCCACGTTGCTGCAAATGACAGAATTTCATTCTTTTCTGGCTGAACAATATTCTGTTATAGATATATGCCACTTTTTTTTTATCCATTCATTCAGCAATACGTGGCTAGTTGGATCTTGGGCATCGTGAATAGTGCTACAATAAACATGTGAGTGCAGATCTTGTGTCAGTGTACCGATTTCAGTCCCTTTGGATATAAACCTGGTAGTAGGATTGCTGGATCATACAGCAGTTCTATTTTTAGCTCTCTGAGGAACCTTGATTTGTTTTCCACAATGGCTCTTCCTATGTACATTCCCACTTGTAGTATAGGAGAATTACCCTTTCCTCACATCCTTGCCAGCATTTTTTTTTCATTTTTGATAATAGCCATTTCAACTGGAGTAAAATGGTGCCTCATATTTGTTTTGTGTTTTTTTGTTTTGTTTTGTTTTTTGTTTTTTGTTACCAGAGTTCAAACTCACAGCCTTGCACTTGCAATGCAGGCACTGTGCTGTTGAGCAGTATACCTGGTCCCTCATTGTACTTTTGATTTGCATTTCCCTGACAATTAGTGATGTGAAGCAGAATGAGTTTGATAATTCTAGAATATGGATAATGGAAGTTTGGAACCTCAGTGTATTATTTCTGTGTTTTTAAAAGTGTTCATGTTATAATTTTAGATCAGAAATGTATAAATGTAAAAATTTAGCATTTTTCTAAATAACAGAAATTGGTTAAATTATACTGCACTATTTTTGTCAGCTGTTACAATTTTTTTTAAAAAAAGAGGGTAAAACAATAAAAGCAATCAAAACAAACCAGTGTAAGAGATACAGGACTTCAAAATATAACAAAATCAGCAGTAGTTACCCTATGCCTTTTGATGTCTTCAAAGTAGCTGCAGATAACTTCGGACATAGTAAAAATCAAACAGAACAGAAAAGAATAGAAACAAAAACAAAACAATGAATGCAGTAAAGGACTTCAAAACAAGCCAATAGTAAATCCAACATTGCTACCATAATATCTTGCTATCTTTGAAATAGCTCCTTCTGCCATTGGATTTGACATAATCAAACAAAACAAAAGAGAATAAAGCCTAACCCAACAAAACAATGGAAACTATATAGAACTTCCAAAACAAGACCATAGGGAATCAACAATGGCTGCAGCCTTCAGAAGGAGACCCCTCCGCCAGATGCCACATTGCTTAGCGATATCCTCTGAACCACTCACTGGTCCTAGACCTGCAATGTTAGTGAAACAACAGAGCACCACAGGCATCCAGCTGCATTTCACCTTGCTAGCTATCATCACAGCCTGTGTTTCTCTAGATAAGCCAGTTGCTTATAGCGGGTGTGTGTGTGTGTGTTGGTACTTCTTGTTTGCCAGTCTGCACGCTGGAAGGGACTGGAGTCTGGCTGTCCAGTCTGCTGATGGCCTGCGTGTGGTGCTGGTTCCCAGACGGGGCTTGTTTGCTCAGCTGTTACAATTTTATAAAGCACTATTTCATTTCATGTTGACATGTTTAGCCAGGCGTGGTGGCACATGCCTGTAATCCCAGCACTCCAGAAGCTGAGGCAGGAGGATCGTTGCAAGTTCAAGACCACCCTGGGCTACAAAGTGAGCTTAAGACCAGCCTCAACTGCATAGTGAGACCCTGTCTCAAAAAGAAAGAAAAGAAACGTTTGTATTTTTATTAATTATTGATAAGATGAAATACCTTGACCTGAAAAGCCTGCCTAAATTTTTTTCTGTTTTCTTATGCTTAAGGATAACTTCTGTAATAGCTAATCTATGTTTACTTTTACCTGGAAAATAGATTTCCTTTTTGAATTGTAGCCATAAAGCTTGTTTTTGTTGGTGTTTTGTTTTTTTCACAATGCCAGGAGTCAAACCCAGGGCCTTACTTATGCCAAGTAGATGAAGTACTTTGTCCCTGCATAACTTACTGTTGTGCAGTTTTTAAAATTGTGCTTCTGTTAGCTTTTCTGTCACTGTAATGAAATGCCAGAGATAATTAACTTATAAATGAAATGTTTTATTTCGTATCACAGTTTTGGAGGTTTTAGTCCAACAGCAGGTGACCCTTTGCTGTGGGCTTCTGAGGAGCCAACACATTGTAATAGGAGCTTGTGGCAGAGTAAAACCTTCTTGCCACATGAGCCAAGGGGTTAAGCGACAAGAGGAAGAGACACAGTTCCATAGTCCCCTTCAAAACACCCCCCCAGGGACCTCAGGCCCTCTACTTAGGCTCCTCCTCTACAGTGTCTTTTATCTCCTGGTAGTCCCACCCTGGAGACTGAGCATTTGACATATGAGCCTTTGGTGGAGATTCTACATCCAATCTATAGCAGTGATAAAATACATGTAATATAAAATTTACCATCTAATTCATTTTTTGAACGTACAGTTTAGTAGTATTAAGCATATTCACATTATGCAACCATCACTACCATTCGTCTCTTGAACTCTTTTCATCTTCCTATCTTCCCAGTACTGAAACTCTGTTTCCATTAAACAGTAAGTCCTCTCCAACCCCTTCCCCTTAGTCCCTGGCAACCACCATTCTACTTTTTGTCTCTATGAATTTCACTGCTTTATGCACCTTATACGAGAAGTACTTCATAGAAGTGGTAAAGAATCATACAGTATTTGTCTTTTTGTGACTGGCTTATTTCTCTTAGTATAAGGCTTAGTGGTAGAGCTCTTACCTAGTGTGCATGAAGCCCTAGTTTCTACCCACAGCATTGCAAAAGGGAAGGAGGGAGGGAGAAAGGGGTTCATGTAAATAGAATGACCTCCTTTTAAGGATGAATAGTATTTCATTGTGGGTGGGTATGTAACTGCATTTTCTGGTCTGTTTATCTGTTGGTAGGTACTTGGGTTGCTTCAACATTTTAGCTGCTGTGAACTAGGTTTCTGGGGGCATAATGTACAAATATTTCATCATTGCCTGCTTTTGGTTCAACTAGCTTTGCATAGGAGTTCCAATTTCTCCAGTCTCACCAACAGTTTTTATTTGCATATGTGTGCCTGCGTGTTCATGAAAACTAACCCAGTGAATGTGAAGTGATATCTCATCTCGTTTTGATTTCTGTTTCCCCAGTGATTAGTGATATTGTTGTTGTTGCCTCCCTTTCCCTTACTGAGAATTGAACCCAGAGCTTTGTACACTAGGCAGGTGCTCTGCTATAGCCACAACATAATTAGTGATGCTGAAAATCTCTTCAGGTTTTATTTGGCCATAGATCTTCTTTGGAGAAATAATTGTTCAAGTGCTCTTCAAATTTTCAACAGTTGTTTTATGTTGAGTTCTGGAGTTCTCTATCCTGGACATTAATCCCTTATCAGATACATGATTTGCAAATATTTTTTGCCATTCTGTGGGTTCATTTTGAAGACAAGGTTGACCAAAACAAACTTTAAGACTCCTTGCAGTTCCATGATTCTGGCTTGCTGAGTTAGTAAATGTTTATGGGAACATGATTTTAATCTTTCCTTAATAAGGTGCTGCTATTGTGAATATTATTTTACTCTGTGCCTTTGGAATTTTTAGGATTTTCTAGAGATCATCTGCCTCTATATTAAATGGCCACAGAAAGACATTAACCTGTTTGTGGCTTTCTAAACTTCTTTTCTGGTCTCATCGTTTTGAAGATTCCTTCAAGATGCAAGGGTTTATTGTTGACTGCTTCTGCTTGCTGTTCATACCCTGTTATTGTTTGTTTAGTTTTTTGACATAGGGTCTGTGTACACAGGACACTTCCCCACCCCCTCACCCCGGTGGGTGCAGCATTCACAAATCCTCTTTCCTTCCTTTGCACAGGATGAGGATATTTACAAAGTAAGAACCCTGGCTCCCTGCTGAGTCTCTAAATTAAACTTCTGACCTTCCCAAATTGACACAATGAACAGGTAACAACTGCTTGTGCTCTACACCCCAGGATGTAGAGCTGCTGGGTTACTTAATTAAGCTTCTAGACTTCTCAAGTTGACACAAGGTATAAACCATAACACTCCCCAACTCCTATCTTTCTATCCATAATAATCAAACTAGGGGGTGGTGGCGCATGCCTTTAATCCCAGCACTCACCAGACTGAGGTAGGAGGAGCCTTGTGAGTTCAAGGCCAGCTTGAGCTGCAACGTGAGCGCATGGTCAGTCTGAGCTACATAGTGCAACGCTGCCTCGAAAAACCAGGGCCGGGAGTTTGGCTCAGTGGCTTAAATGCCTGTCTGGCGGGCACAAGGTTGGGAGTTCAAACCCCGGGGCAGCCAAAAAAAAAAAAAAAAAAAAAAATCAAACTAGCATCTAATAAGGAAATAACTCCCTTTCCCATCTCCATTTTCCAAATCAAAAAGTCATACAGTTACACTGAGTTTTAGGAACCCCCTTTGTGTGTCCTTGTTCTATAAATGGAGAAATAGGTTAATTGAAGTTACTTGCGTTCTGTACTGTATATATTGTAAATCAGTGACAGAGAGCACTGTCTCAGATGCCTTAACATGTTCACGATAGGGCCATAATTTATATGTCTGACAGCAACTTGAACCACTGGTGGTACATCCATGATTGTCCTTTTGCGTGGCTTGTTCCACTGGTGGTACGAACAAATCTAATCACTATTGTCAGTCTTTTTAGTAATAAGATTAATAAAAAACCACCCAAAGGTACAGTAATGCATGTACCACCAGTTTGTGGCTCAAGCCTACAAGAACATGTTAATTCCCACTGTATTCTCCACTGTGTAAAGGAGCAAAAAGTTTTTTTTAAGTATTTTATGACAAAGAACAGTTTTTTTCCCCAAAACATATTATGTTAAGTTCATTCTTTTAGTGCTCTATAGGGCACCAGGGCTCCTTTAGATCATTCTGTGTACGTCCTCTTCACATTGAGAAATATTGTTGTAAAGAAACCTGTCAGGGTTTCTTTAATACCACATTTTCCAGTCTGGAGAAAACTTTGGAAAATGCTCATCTAGGTTTTGTTTTGTTTTGATTGATGGGGAGGAGAGAAAATGGTGGCTTACAATTTCCAAAAAATTTCTAAGTGTTGTTCATTTTCTCTGTTGTATTCAACACTTTTTTTCCCCTCAGTTGGGTCTGCTGCAATCAATGAAGCATATTTTAAGAAGGCCTTATCATCTGATTAAGGCTGATTGTGTTAGTGACTAACAGAATTTACTTCCCAGAATGGTGATCCCAGAAAAAGGTTTCATCAGCCTTCTGGGACTATTTACATCCATTGCTTGGCCTCTAGTCCTGGCTCTTTTCTTCCCTTTCCTACCCTATGTTTCAAAGACTGGATTTCATTCTTTTATCTGTAAGAGACAGAGCTGACTTACCCAGAAAGAAAACAATCTCTGGAGAGATTAGACTACAGTTAATTCTCATTTCCAGATCTAAAGGCAGCACATTAGATTAAGAAATAACAATTCTGTATACCATTTGGCATGGATTCTTGATTACCTGAGAAATAACAAAATTATTCCCTGGGAATTTTGAGACAGCTTTGTACTGGAATTCCCCTGTCAGGGTTAGCCCCAGGATTTGGAACTGTGTGCACAGAGTAGCCTTAAGAGTTATATCTGATGTAGGTCCCCGCTATGCCCCCCATTTCTTTCCAAGGCCTATTTACTTTGGTATTCAAATCCTTTGGGAGATATAAATGTCACCCAAACTACTTCATTATGAAGGGGGTTCCTGTTGATGAGTAGCTACCAAGCAGAGACTGTCCCTAAATTCCAAAGTTTTATCTCAGAGCACATCCCTAGGATGAAATCTCGTTATAGTAGGGAATAGCCAAGTATCGGTAGCTCAGCCTGTGGTTTTTCTAGTTCTTGCTACATGCTCTTGTTTCTCCTAGAATATCTACTTATGTTCATCCTAAAGTAAAGCTTTTTTAAAAGGCATTTTTTATGTGGTTTAAATCGTAAAAAGATCAGTGTAATAGTGTCTTGTGACCTTATAAACCTTGTAAAGCTCTCAGTTGAAAATGTTTCTCATGTGCATGTACATGTGTGTTGAAGTAGGAGTGGTAAATTCTGTCTACTTCCTAGGAGGACCCTTCTGATTTTTCTTCATCTGGAAACAAGCTTCTATTCTGCCTTGTTATATTTCAGTATACTTCTTGCCATCAGCATACTTAGTATTAGTGAGTTTGCACTGCAATCAAAAGAAACTTAAAAAGCAAAACAAAAAGCAATATGGAACTTTTAAGAATGAGTGAAGGAAATGAGAAGAAGCCTACCATAGGAGCAGCAGGAAGCAGTTGTAGCTTTAGAAACACTGGACCTATACTTTTTATATCCACCATTACTCCCAGATACAAAGCTCATCTCTCTCCTCCCACCTGGCAGCCCCACCTTACTGGGGATTGGCCCCAGGGGTCTCATCACTAAGCTTCATCTCCAGCGCTAGGTTTTTTTAACGTTCACAAAATAGTATATTAAACCTTCTAGCTTCTTTGCAGTGTAGTTCTTATAGAATGCATTTTTGTATTTCTCTAACTGCCCATATCTGTTCAAGCTTCCTACAATAAACACTAAAATAAAATTTAAAGGTGTTTTGTTCTCTGAAGCAAGTAGATAAGATTTAGTAAGAAATTTCCTTATGTAAGTATATGATTTGGAGGTACTGTTACTTTACATAATACAGTACTTATATAGTATCTAGTTAGTAGAAATTTCCCGGTCTTACTCTGACAGCTGTAAAAATGTTTATATGCTTAGATAAAATTTCCATATATATTTACACACACACATGCAGAGAAAGCATAAGTATTAATAGTGATTTTTCTTAAATGTGAATTCCTAAGGTTATACTTATATTAGCAATACAGATGAAAATAAATTCCTAGAATCTTAACATAACTTTTTTTTCAGTGGGTTTTTCATGATTATGTGTCTGTTTCTACCTTTTATTTGTTAAGACACTTCATCCTTCATTTTAAGGCTATATTAAGCTGCCTTCTAGTTGGTTTCCTAACAGTTCCCATAACGGATTTTAAATTGCGTGTGTTTTTGTTTTTGTTTTTCTTAACCCACTGTCGTTTTAGCCAGACAAATTTATATGTTTTTGGTATGCATAGTACTGGTATCAACCTCTTTTTAAGTGTTTGTATGTTGCTTACAATATTATAATGACTAATGATTGTGTGTAGGGTTTTTCATTGAAACTTTTTTAGTCTAAATACCTTTGCCTGTACTTTGAAATACTCCTCCTATATGTTTAAATTTGGTGGATATATTCCTTTTTACTGTCTTAGAAAGTATATAATTGGTATACTTTATGACTCAAAATTGCAACTAACACATTCATAATGCAGGGTTAAAAATTTTACATTTTTGAAAAATGTTACATAGGAAATCAGTAGCATATCGTTACAATGTTTGCAAATAAAAAGGATTTTCAGTAGCTTGCTTTTTTAAACTGATTTCAGATACATTTGAAAAAATAAGTAAAATTATTTTTGTTTCATATCAAGAAATGGATGAAAAGAGGCTGCTGGATCCAGGGTTGAAGGTTCATAAAGGTCTCTGGGATCATACTCTGAAGAACCAGCAGATGGAATGCCTGAGTGACTGAAGAAAATGGGTGCTAATGCATCTAACTATCCTCATTCATGTTCCCCGAGGGTAGGGGGAAATTCACAGGCCCAACAGACTTTTATAGGTAAACTTTCAGTTTTTCTAACTTTATTTTCTTTTGTGACTATAAACAGAATTGTTTTCAGTGGTCTCTGGATAAAAAAGAATTAAGGTATGAAGAAGTTACAGATAATTCTGTAGGATCTCCCTCCCCCCCACAAATGGAAATCTGGTTTGTATGAGTTTTGTTTAAGCAAACTGCTTATATAAAACAATTGACCTTTTCCTTAGTTGCTTTAACTATATTTGCCAATTAATTACCTAGCAAATTAGCTATCTCCATTTGTGTGTCTTGGTTCGTATATTTTACCCCCACAAATGCATCCTTGCCATAGTTGAGAAGATAAAGCATTTCCCAATTACATACAGCAGTATTCCTAATTTATAAATCTGCTTACCTCTCATTTCTTAAAAATATGATTAAGATTTATGATATCAGCTGGGCATGGTGGTCCATGCCTGTAAGCCGAGCTACTTTGGAGACTAAGGCAGGAAGATTGTAAATTTGAAGCACCCAGCCTGGGTAGTTTAGCAAGATTCTCTCAAAAAAAAGGTGGAACTGAAATGTAACTCAGTGACAGCTCACCCCTGGGTTTGATCCCTAGTAGTTAAGAAGAAAAAAAGAAAAAAAAAATTATGTTCTCAATCTTTGATTGTCAGGGAACAAAAGGAATTTTTAAAAATTCAGATTTATTTGCTATGGTTGTTCCTATTTCTTGTTTAAAAGTTTTATTTGAAATTCTTACGTTCCTTTTTATAAAAACAAAAGTCACTTCCATTTGGTCTAAGATTGTCTGTTTGCAAAAAATTTTACCGTGAAAAATGTTAATGTTAAAAATGAATGTTAAGGAAAAACAAATTTTCATTTATTTAATTTTGTTTTTAGGGACATCATCCTATTCTCAGCAAGGCTATGGTTGTGAATCAAAATTATATAGCCTTGACCATGGCCATGAGAAACCACAAGACAAAAAAAAGAGAACCTCTGGCCTTGCCACCCTCAAAAAGAAATTTATTAAGCGTCGAAAATCTAATCGGTCTGCCGATCATGCCAAGCAGATGCGAGAACTCCTCTCTGGATGGGATGTTAGAGATGTCAATGCGTTAGTGGAGGAATATGAGGGAACTTCAGCCTTAAAGGAGCTTTCTCTACAAGCCAGTTTGGCTAGACCAGAAGCCCGGACATTGCAGAAAGATATGGCTGATCTTTATGAGTATAAGTATTGTACTGATGTAGATTTAATATTTCAAGAAACTTGTTTTCCTGTTCATCGTGCCATTTTGGCAGCAAGGTGTCCATTTTTTAAAACACTGCTTGCTTCCTCGCCCGAGTATGGGGCAGAGATAATAATGGACATCAATACAGCTGGTATTGATATGCCCATGTTTTCTGCTTTGTTACACTACCTTTATACAGGAGAGTTTGGAATGGAGGACTCAAGGTTTCAAAATGTTGACATCCTTGTTCAACTTAGTGAAGAATTCGGAACACCAAACTCCCTTGATGTAGATATGCGTGGACTCTTTGATTATATGTGTTATTATGATGTCATCCTTAGTTTTTCTTCAGACTCTGAACTGGTTGAAGCTTTTGGGGGAAATCAAAACTGTTTAGATGAAGAGCTGAAAGCCCACAAGGCTATTATTTCTGCACGGTCTCCATTTTTTCGAAATTTATTACAAAGGAGGATACGGACTGGTGAAGAAATCACAGACCGGACTTTAAGGACTCCCACAAGAATTATTTTAGATGAATCCATTATACCAAAAAAATATGCAAAGGTGATACTACACTGTATGTATACCGACGTGGTAGACCTCTCTGTTTTACACTGTAGCCCCTCTGTGGGGAGTCTCAGTGAAGTTCAGGCTCTCGTCGCAGGGAAGCCAAACATGACCAGGGCAGAAGAAGCCATGGAACTTTACCATATAGCACTGTTCTTGGAATTTAACATGCTTGCACAAGGTATGAAATTCTGATTTTTATGTTTATTTCTAAAATTACAAATTTGTCTTCCACTTTGAAAACTCAACCAATTTGTTTTATGATTTCAGTGTTTGGTATGTGCAAGGTCAGATTTTTTGAGCCTACAATTATGATATCTGAGCTAGATGAAGGGTCAGTATTAATATGGCTCTACTCTTACTATTAAAATCAAGCATTCAGTTCTAGTGACTAAGCATTAAATGAGACTTGAGGCTTTTTCCTAATGTAAAATGATAGGTGTGAGAGGTACATAGTTACTCAGCTACATTCTCACCCAAGTTTTGAAACTAACCGAGTTTTCCTGATTGCAAAGTTAGGTTTTCATCTTTGTATTCAATGGTTTATTGATGTTTAAATGTTTGGAATTAGAATAGATTTATTATAAAAAGGAAGAGAACCACATTTAGATATAAATTCATTTGGATGAGAGAATTGAGTAGGGCTTCTCATTTAAATTTTAAAATATTTTGTATCTTTTGGAGTCAATTTGTATATCAAACTGGAGCCTACAGTGTGTAAAGCATGGTGCTAGATTCACATGCCTTATTAAGTTACTTTCAACCTAATAATTTAAATTATTCTTTGTGATTAAAAAAATGAATATATGAAAGTTATATTTAAAAAGTAAGTATCTGGTAACTGTTAGAGTCTTAACATTTCAGAGCTGGAAAGAGACCTTTCATGAGAAAGCAAAGGAATTTGCTATCCTACACAAAGGAAGAATACATACTTAGCTTTCTATGGCTATATATTAAAGGAAGCAAGCTGTACAACCTGAGATTACTTCAGAAATTTAATTAAGTTATTGCATGGTATCTAAAAGAATTTTAGAAGCTGCCACTTAGAAAAGAATGTTATCAGCTATCATAACTTTTATGACAACCCATGACACAGCATGTACTTTCTTTGCTCATGTACTTTCTTTGCTCTTTCCCTCTTTTTCTGTTTACTTGGTCCAAGCTCACTCTGCAGAGCCAGTTTCTCTCTCACTCTTCATTTTTACTTTCCTCAATAAACTTTGCCACTGCTTTAAAAAAAAGAAAAAGCGAGAGAGAGAATGTTATTAGATAAGAATTAAACCAAGCACAAGGTACATGCTATAATCCCAGCTATTGGACTTGGAAGGCTGTGGCAGGGGGATTGCAAGTTTCAGGCCTGTCTGGGCAACTTAATTACCTCAAAATAAAATAAAAAAGGACTGAGGATGTAACTCAGTGATAGTGCTGTTCTTCAGTATGCGGGAGGACCCAGGTTCAATTCCATTACCTCAAAATAAATAAGAAGCATTATGTAATAAAAGGGTATTTAGATGTCAGACCATAGGAAAATAATGTCATCAAAAATAACATAGCAGTTTGAACTACCATTCTTCTGTAAAATCAAATTTGTCAGAAAAGGCTTTTACAGAAAAATTTGAGTCTGCAACCTTACCTGTAAGGTACAACAATCTTTATTTTCTGTAATTTTTTTTTAGTTTTTAATGTGCTTAAACTGTTAAAAATAATGAAATGTTTCCATTCAAACCAGCAGTTGTCCTTCTGTTACTTTCCCAAAAGAGTAAAAGACATCATGTTACAATAATATATGTGTTTATAAGCACAAGTCATGATAGCTAAATCTTGTATGTGTCCTGTATGTCTGTCAACAAATGAATGGATAAAGAAAATGTGGTATTTATACATAATGAATAGTATTCTGCCATTAAGAAGGATAAATTGTAGTCATTTGTAGGAAAATGAATGTACCATAAGACCATATGTTAAGTGAAATAAATCAGACACTTGAACTTAAATATCACATGGTTTTTCTCATGAGAAAACCAAAATAACAATTAAGAGGAAAAAGTTAATAGAAATAGAGAGATCTTGTGAAAAAGAAAAAGGGACCAAGAGATGAAGAGAGGGAATACGGAGAGGAGAAAGGAATGGAAAAAAGAATTGAGATGTGTTTATTGTACTAACTCTCTACAATGAATGTACTCATTATGTCCTGCAAACAGGTACTAATAAAAATAAACATTTTAAGCCGGGCATAGTAGCTCATGCCTGTAATGCCAGCACTTGAGAGGTTGAGGCAGGAGAATTGTTACAAGTTTGAGAACAGCCTGGGTTACAAAGTGAGCTCAAGGCCAGCCTGAACTGCATAGTGAGACCCTGTCTCTTGAAAAAGAAAAAGAAAAAAAATTAAAGGATAAAAAATAACCAAAATGTGTCATATATACTTTGCAATTTTAAAAAATGAGAATATATTCCTTAATGTAGTAATTTTTTAAAGTTTTGAGTGAAAAGTAAAATTGTGAGGCAGCTCTTGGATCTTCAGCAATACTTGATTACTCATGTAGTGTTCTTTTATCTTTAGTAAGCTGAGAGAGATTGAGATTTAGCTAGAAATTGTATTTTAAAGTTATAAAACAATACTTGCATTATCTTAATCTGGTTACTTAAAAAACTGCACATGCTTCTCTTTCCTTTCATTATTTAAAATACAATTTTGCTCATTTGGTGGAGGGGGAAGGAGGGGTTATTGTGCACCATGTTGGACCTATCTTTCTCCCATATCTATGACATTCATGTTAGGGTTTATAGCACACTATGACTTCAACATAACTTTTACCTCACTTCCATGGAAAGAAGACTATTTGGGTACTTGGGAAAGGATTTCATACCGTAAAGCTAAAGAGCACAGATTGTGGAACTGTACTGAATGGATTTGAATCCTATCATGTTAACTTGTTAGAGTTTAAGCCAGTCATATAACCCCTCTAAGTCCATTTTCTCATTTGTAAAATAAGAATATTAACCCTGTAAAGTAGGATTATGAAGATTAAAGAAAATAATGTGTATCAGATTTTTTGCTGTGCAGTTACTGATTTAAGATTTCTCAGTTGGGCGTGGTGGTGCATACCTTTAATCCCAGCACTCGGGAGGCAGAGGCAGGAGGATCAAAGTGAGTTCAAGGCCAGCCTGAACTGTCTCAAAAAATAGGACCAGGGATTTAGCTCAGTGGCGTAAGTGCCTGCCTGGTAGGTGCGAGGTTGTGAGTTCGATCCCTGGTACCAAAAAAAACAAAAAACAGAAAAACATTTCTTACAGTTTTATTCAGTAGAGCAAGTTTGTGT
Organism: Dasyprocta punctata; assembly: GCA_004363535.1. Taxonomy (NCBI): domain Eukaryota; kingdom Metazoa; phylum Chordata; class Mammalia; order Rodentia; family Dasyproctidae; genus Dasyprocta; species Dasyprocta punctata. The sequence goes on along the minus strand of RJWM01027890.1, from coordinate 5,264 downwards.
GTACTAGTTGTCTTTGCATTTACCAAACTGTTGTTAAGGTACTTGTCACTATCCAGTCAGCTCTTCTCAACAGGAGTTCTGCAATCTGATTAAACCCATAGTATGTTCAGACCTCAGTGAAGTGTAATTGAATCAGCATCTTTCCCCTGCATCTACTATAGTATGTAGTATAGTTATATATCATCTTGGAGAGAATCAGGTAGTCATTTTTGTGTTCTTTAATTCAAATGAGAATTCCAGTTAAACACTGTAAAACTATACTATTGAGCAGCTTGAGGGTAAGATCATATTTTTCTTATTTTTGTGCCCCCAGTGCTAAGGTCATAGGCATTTAGTAAATGTTTTTGAATCAGCCAGTGATACCTTTTATTCCAAATTAGATTTAACTAAAAATTAAAACCCAGTATTCTGTACAAATAGTAACCAAAACAGCAGGGATGTCTATTTCAGTATCAAATAAAATAGACTAAGAATGTATAAGAGATAAAAAAGGATATATATTATTAAAAGGTTCAATACAAGAAAAAATGTAGCAATTATAAATATTTACTCATATTTACAGACTAATACATATTAAGCAAAAACCTTACAGAATTGAAGGATGAAAAGTTCTACAATAATAGTTTGATATTTCAGTAGGTTACTCTGAATAATTTCTAGAACAAAAGAGAAGTAAAGGAATAAGGAACCTGACACAATGAACTGAGTAGATCCAATTGATCTGTAAAATCTATACCTGACAACAGCATTCACATTCTTTTCAAGTACACAAGACATTTTCCAGCATATAACATATGTTGGGTCACAGATTAAGTTTCAGGAGATGTTTTAAAAATAGTTTTTATACAGAATATTTTCTCCACCCATAATGGGATAAAGTTAGAAATTAACAAAGGGTAAAACCGGAAAATTTACACATTTCTGGAGATCAGTGCACTCTAAAACAACCAGAGGATAAATGAAGACATTATACTAAGTGGAATAAACTAGTCACAAAAAGAAAAATACTATATAATTCTTACATAAGATAGTCAAAATCATGCAGATGGGTGGTTGCCAAGGTCAGATGCAGGAGAGAAATGGGGAGTCATTATGTAATGGGTGTAGTTTCTATTTTGTAAAGGGAAAAGAGTTACGGAGATGAATGATGGTGGTGGTTGCACAATATCATGAATGTTTTTAATACCACTGAACTGTACAGTTTGCACATTCTATCAAGGGCGCCTGGGATTTTGAAACTGTGTGCTCTTAAAGGTGGTAAAAAGAAACTTAATACCTTCAGAAGTATTATAAAAAGAAGCAGTGTAGGCAAACAGAGTGGTTTGGGTTGAGGGAATTCTTGACCTACACAGAGAGGTGTTTTTATTTAGTGGCAAGAGCAGGTAGGGGGTAATCTCAAGTAGATAATGGGGGCCACAAAGATAGGCCTGATGTTTTAGGATCAGATTTAACTCCACTTGATTTTCGTTTAAACGTAGCACAATGAACATAAGTTCAGTTTTGTTTGCTACAAAGCCTTCATATTATAGTAAAGGAATAAATGAATACAGTATAAACTTTTTTTTTTTTTTTTTTTTGCGGCACCGGGGATCGAACTCACAACCTCACGCCTGACAGACAGGCGCTTAAGCCACTGAGCCAAACTCCCAACCCTATAAACTTTCAAAGACAAGGATATCTAGAAGAAAACAACAGAGGATAAAAGTTACTTCGAAAGTTTTGGAAGATGAGAAGCAGAAAACTAATGACTAACTTGACAGGGAAGAGAGAGAGGCCTATAGTTCTCAAGTCTACGGAGCGGGCTGTTGTGTTCCACAGATTGGTTTAATAGTAAACAGTATTTAAATTGTCATCATAATATGACAACTGAATGTTAATTTTAAAAAGTTATAATAGAGGTATATACCAGAATAAAAAGCTAAAGAATTAAGAGTAGTTGCCTCTGTGGAGCAGTACTAGGAGTAGATGGGCTATAGAACAGGAGGCTTTATTTTTAGGGTGTTTTGTTACTAGACTTTTAAAATTATAAGGATATACTACTTTGATTATAAAATTAATTTTAATAGATATGACATCATTTCCTATTAGTCCCAAAGAGACCATGAGAAGGCCACAGTCCTAAGGAATTTATCTGATGATGGTTGACAAATGAGATTATGCTTATAATTTTAGTTTACACAGGGCTTTTACTTTATCTCATTTATCTTACAGCATTTGAGTACGGTGAGGCTCAGCAGTTTGTAGGTAGCATTTTCCCAGGCTTGTCAGTGATGATAATAAGGTTCATACCAGTTTTTCTGACTCTTAAGTCCAGGAATTTGAGCATGGTAGATAAAAAGAACAAATGAGAACCACTTTCCAGAGTTGAGGTTGAACAACTGTGGCCCAATCATAAGAACAAAACAGCAGACTATGGTACTGATTGAAACATCAATTTGGAGGAGTCTCAGCGTTGTGCCTGCTTTGTAGCTGAACCACCTGGAGTGCAAGTGATGTGGGCCCAGTGGGGAAGTTTAAAAACCAGAGGGCCAGTACTTAGTGGGTCACCATTCAGACTGCTGCAGAGCACTTAGAAGATAGAAGACTTGGTTGTGTTTTAGGCGATTTCCTGAATAAGCAGCATTCCTGTATGGGTCGTTTGGCTTTTTGGGCTGCCAGCACTAGAACGACCTCCTCAGTTTTGAGGAATTGTTCACTGTGTAGGTCTTAGAGGAGTGCCCACCTCACAAGCCTAAGAAACCAGAGACTTGCTGTCTTGGTCTTTTCTGTGGTTAGGGCTACAATAAATAACATAGGACTTTATTTAATGTAGGGGCTAATGGCACAGAAAGCAGAACTGTGGAAAACTTGTTTCTGAAAGCTGGGTGGAGTAGCAACATCTAATAGAGGAGAGAGAGCCGTGGCAGCAGTGTCTCTGATGATGTTCAGCACCAAGGCACAGGGTCCCAGGCAACTCAGTGTTTTTACTAGTCTGTCTAGTCCTAATCTGCAGTCTTTTTGTCCTTACCTGTTTGCTGAGCCTGGTCTCCAGCTTTTCTAGCAATGCTGTGGACTAGTAATTCCTTTCCATATAGTATTTTTTCCCTTTAAGCTGGCTAGAGTTGTCTTCTGTAGCTGCAATGCAAGAGGCCTGTTTGCTAGAAGTACCTATATTGAAAAGGCTAACTTTTTTTTTTTTTTTGGGTACTGAGAATCAAACTTAGGACCTTGTGCTTGCCAGGCAGGTACTGTATAGCTGCTGCGCTATATTGCTGACCCCCAAAAGACTAATGTTTAAAGTGTATTTGGTGATTTTTCACAATGACATTAGCATACACTGGGTAAATAGCTCTGATAATGTGAAAATAACAGTGAGGGTACACTGTTGGTGAGTTTTTTAAAATTTTATTTTGTTTTGTTTTGTTTTGTTTTTGAGAAGAAAGGACCACTCTTAAGAACTTAGAGGTCCTCTGTCCTTTAGCAAATACTACTGATTTCAGAACAAAATAAGCAAGGATCAGCACTAACATCTATACATGTATTTGAATACTGGACATTTTACTTTAGACTTTAAACTTTTTATTTGATCAAAAATGCATTTTTAATCTTTGGAAGATGAAATTTATTTATAACTTTCATTCCAAGATAGACTCTGTTTTTCATTTGCCATTTTTCAGTCACAGATGTGATTGTATTTATTGAATTAAAAATCTAATAGAGAAGCAACTAAAAGCAGTGACCTAATTTTTTCCCTTAGCAACTGGTCAGGTTCCAGGAGAGAAACAAATGCAAAATAGCCTGGCTGTCTGCACTCATCCATTTCTCCCTCTTCTCGTCCTCTCCATTATCCCTGTGTTGACAGTCTTCCTTCTCAGTTCAGTGGACCTGACAATTCATTTTACTTCTGACAGTAGTTGTTTCCTCTTCAGCCAAATCATCTGAATATACTTCCTAGGGAATAATGGAACTAAGCTAAAGACCATTATCAGCAGTTTAGAGTAATAAATTCAGGTTTTATTTAAACATGCAACATAGATAAAGAATTAATTTTAGATCTGACGTGGTGGTGCATGCTTGTAATCCCAATACTTGGGAGGCTGAAGCAGGAGAATTGCTGTGAGTTGAAAGCCAGCTTGCACTGCATAGCAATGGTAGACACTGTCAAAAAAAAAATTTAATTTTAGTTTCACATATGTCAGTCCAAGTGACTCTGAGGTTATACAGCTCTAATCATAATGAAGCATTTAAAAACAAATTTTAGGTGACATCCCACAGCTCCTGTGCAGACCGCGCCGCCCAGCAGGGTTGCTCCCCGCACTGTAGGCCTGGGACCTGCCCGGGCCTGCCCCGCAGGCATAGCTGTTGGGCCGAGCTTGCGGACAGAACCAGGGTCAGGTCCGCGTCCCGCGCGGTGCCCAGCACAGCTCCCTGGGACCGGGAGGCCTTCGCCCCCACCCAGCAAAGGGGGAGACTCCACCTGCACGCCCTGGGAGGCTGCCCTTCCCTGCTGTGCACGGACCCGGCCTATCAGGTCCCGCGATCCTGCACGCCGCGAACCTCAGGGAAACGCCGGCCAGCCACGCAGGACACAGAGGTATGCAGCCCAGCCCAAATCAGCCCAGGAACCCAGAGCTGCTCACCGGGAATTGAGCATCATAGCTGCAGGGACCTGGAGAGCTTGGGCCCCCCCCACCAGAGTGCAGAGTGCACGGCAGCTCCGTTCTTCAGCCGCGCGGCTCGGCTCGAGCGTCTGCCATCCCACAGCTCCTGTGCAGACCGCGCCACCCAGCAGGGTTGCTCCCGGCACTGTAGGCCTGGGACCTGCCTGGGCCTGCCCCGCAGGCATAGCTGTTGGACCGAGCTTGCGGACAGAACCAGGGTCGGGTCCGCGTCCCGCGCAGTGCCCAACACAGCTCCCTGGGACCGGGAGGCCTTCGTCCCCACCCAGTAAAGGAGGAGACTCCACCTGCACGCCCCGGGAGGCTGCCCTTCCTTGCTGCGCACGGGACCCAGCCTATCGGTCCCGCGATCCTGCACGGCGCAAGAATCAGCACGAACCTCAGGGAAACGCCGGCCAGCCGCGCATGACACAGAGGTACATAGATTCCAGAAGAAAATGACAAAACGAAAGACCAAGAGGCAGTCTCACTCCCCCAGCCCACAAAGAACAAATCCAAGAGATACTGAAATGGAAGACAGTGGGAGTCACACAAATGGACTTTCTGAAATGATAGAAAATGCATTAAAGAAACAGCTTGATGAAGCTATAGAGAAAATCAAAGCAG
>RJWM01027889.1:0-26239 GCA_004363535.1 Dasyprocta punctata | reverse complement strand
GAGAAATGGAGAGAGGGCTCCGCCCCACTACGTGAAGCACAAACTGAATTGTCACTGCCCTCCTGAAACTGAGGGGCTAAGTGATAATCTTCTCACCCCGTGCTTGGATCTTTATCTCTTATTGCGTATCAGGCCTTCAAGATTCCTGTGATGTTTCTCTCCCTTAAGGGCCACAGTGTCTTCACAACACACCCAGCCATGCTGAGGTAACCTGAATGAGTCTTCCATCACTGCAACCAAGATCGAATGAATCCTTGAGCTCATGTGTTGTTAGCCAGTGTTTCTAAGTCTTATAACTCCTTTCACAAGTTAACTCACAACTTTTGGAAGAGAGCAATAAAAATACCTCAGCAATGTTCGAGACAGAAATTCTGTAAGTCAGAGATAGAAGGTTGGGTTTTCTTTTAAGTTCCACCAACCCATTTTATGTACCGGGTAAAGACACACATGAACTTTGCAAATGAAAGTGGCCTAGAGAAGCTGGCTGAACTTGGTCTTCAGCTTTCAATATTCAGAAATTCCTTCCTGTAGTTTTCTCATTGAAATCTATACTAGATGGTTCCCTTTGGGAAGATGTCATAATCGGTAACTGATTTTTAATCATAACAGGAAAGAATACAAATGAAAGGCTACCTGGGGAGCATAATGGAACAGAGGAAACCATGCACCGTGAGTGCTAAAGAGCACCAGACTGAAATAAGATGACACATCTATGAGGCTCCACGAGAAACCTTCCAGTGGGAGCGGAAACGGCAGAAGCCTGCTACCCTCCCCTGGGAACCGCTCTGAAATGATCTTACACCCCCTTGATCAACTATTCAGTGGCCTTTATTTTTCTAAGCTTACTAGGGTGAATCCACCCTTCTTTACATTCTTTCAAGACTTGGTTATAGTCAGATTGGTTTCCTCAGAGCCCTGCTGGCCAGGGAGTCATTCCATTGCTTCCAGATGAGTTTCCATATTTATGTGGATCTTAACAGTTTTGTTAATTTTAGATGACAATCTTACTTTACTCTTCCCAGTGCAGTGGGCATTTACTTCCTTGTTGATCCCAAATAAATACAAATGGTGGCTTCTTAACTCTTATTGCTTACTCAGTGATTAATCCAAATATTTATAGAGCACATCTTACGAGCCAGGCAAGGGGCAAATAGAAGAACTAATGAAATCTGACCTATATGTCACCTATAACAGAGACAAAGGCGACTCCCTGTGCTAGATGGTCAGGGTGGGGATATGACTGGGACTGAAGCTCTTCACGAAGGGAAGCCATTAACCTGTGGGGGTCTGGGGAGGTGTGGGGCAAGTGAGACAGATCAAAACGGGGGGCAGGGGACAGCACAGTCTGAGCTGCAGGAACGTGGAAGTGAATTACAGGATTGTTTATGCTGTGTTAATTTCTGATTTTAAAGATCTGGTATCACTGAAGCACCGGGAAGAGAGGCAAGAGGAGATGAATGATGAGCAGAGAGACCGAAAATGTGGGTGGGGAGCCAATGCAAAGGCGCTGGCTGCCGGAGCGAGAGGGACCGTGTCTGTTTTTGCTGAGTGCTGGCTTCTCACACATTGCATATTAACCACGGCACAAATATCTTCAAGATAGATCTTAGAAACTCTCCATGACTTTTAAATATATTTAGAAAAAAGATAAAGTAGAGAAAACAAAGTACAGCAAAGATAAATTTATCACCCTTGTTGAAAATTCTACAAATGGCCAGGACCGGATTCCACTTCACTTCAGTGGGAGCCACTGGAAGTTTTAAGCACTGGGGTAGCATTCACGAATAGGCCCTTACCACCTCAAAATGTAAGTCGGGGAAATGCTGTATTCTCTCCTTGCTCTCAACACCCAAAAACCCTCAAAGCGTCTCTAACAGCTTGCATTCCTAATGCCATTATTTTGAGTTAATCATATTCAGTGATGGAATAAGTTTTTCTTACTTCTGCCAGACTTTCCCCAGAAAGACATATGTCAGAGTGCCGAAGATTACTACTGAAGATTTAAAAAATGCCACGGTGATGTTGGAGAAACTCTAGCAAACTGATTTCCTAAAAAAGGAAGTTTGTGCTGAAGTCTTTTACAAACATAGCTTAATGTGTAGCAACCTCACTCAGCCCAGGAATTAACGGGCCCTCAACACCGTGGCTGGAACTAACGACCTCCCGGCAACAACTCCAGATGCTGTCAATCACACAGGTACAGCCAGCTCCCCAGGGAAACTGACCACCTCCGTCACTGCCGCCAGGCTTCTCCAGGAGCCCAGCCTCATTGCATACCCAGTTCTCTACTCCGAATTCAAAGCGGAGTCTTTACTAAGTATTGAGGCTCTAAGTGCAAGGAAACCCAAAGAGAAAGTATCTTGCATTTTTGACTTTTTTATCACAAGGCACATTTCATCTCCCACCCAAACATGTGCGGGTGTGTGGACCATATGTGAGAACAAGGTTCAGGTGCTGCATGAGCAAAAAGACGGAAAAAGTTCCACTGAGGAAGAGGAGAAACATCCGAAAGAGGAGCAGAATTAATCCCGTGAGGCTGACCAGCTCCGCTCCCATGGGTAGGCGTGACCCGAACCGATGAAGGTGGAGGCCTGACATCAACACCCAGGGGAGACTGTGGGTGCTCACAGGGGATGGAGAGGCCTTTGGTCTTGGCTGGATGCCTGGCGTCCAAATGGAGACTCCATTCCCATCTTCTATGCAGCGGGGTGCGCAGGCCTCCGTCCCTCCGATGATACGTGAGCAAAGTGGACTCCCCCTCTCTTTCCTCCCCTGCACGGAGACTGGCAACTATTGAAAGAATCTTGTACGAAAAGGCGCCCTCTTCTTCATTGTTTCACGAGAGAGAAATCAGTGTCAGTCTTACTTAATGCACTGTACTTTGGGATATCCTTTACAGCACTTCGGCTACTTCCTCATCAATAAATCCACATATGTGTATCCTCAGTGTGTGAATATAATTTTAATTGTATAGTATTTTGGGTTTCTCAATTCAAATAATGAGTAAATTTTCCTTTATTTCTTAATGAAGGAAAGTGGGTTCTTTGATTGTAGTCCCATAATATCTTCAGGCAAACCCAATAGCCTTTAGTATTGGGTAGATGAAATTAGATGGTGAATTACCAATATGGCATAGAAAATTATTTGTACCAAAGGATTCGGCTAAAATTAATGAAATACTTAGCATTTGCTAATATGGTTCATAAACAGACTTTCCCAGCATGTAAATTATTCTTTAGGAATATATAGAAATTACATCATTTAGTGAAACTTCTAGATATCATTTGGTGTATTACTCCATCAAGGACTAAAATTATTTGTTCACAATTAAAATTGAGACACTAATTGTTCAAGTACAGCTAGCAAGTTTTACTTCTATGAATTAATGTAATGAAAATAAAATGAGAATAAAAATTTGCTTCTATTGCCCTGAAATGGGTCTAACCTTCAGTGCAGGTTACATATTACCCAAGGAGCTTTTTTAAAAATGTCATTTCCCTGGTTCCCACTTTGTTTTGTTTTGTTTTTGAGACAAGGTGTCACTGTATAAATTCAGGCTGACCTTGAACTCACTGTAATCCTCCTGCCTCAGCCTCCAGAGTGCTAGGATTACAGCCACGCATTACCCAGTTCCCACTTTGAAACTGATTTAATTGGTCTGGGATTGACCTTTGACTATGGTACTTTTTAAAAGTCCTGTGAATTTAAAATTCTGTAGGGCTACCAGCATGGAAAACTTCTGCTATGATGTGATAGTTCATTCTAGAACATTTGGAAGGTTCTTAGTTCCTGCTGTGGGTCTAATTTTGAAGAAAAAAAAAAAAACACTAAACAAATGATCCCTATATTATACGATGGGCTGAATTTTTATCTCTGTTAGACAGACTTTCTGCTTTCTCTGCCAAAGAGTTAATAGGACCAATGTTTTGGAATCTGGTACACATAACTCTCATCGTCTCGCACATGTGACTACTTCAGACATAACCATCATCGGACAACAAATGCAAGAATGCTGCGTTTCCTGGTGAACCCTGTACCCCAGACCAGTGGTAAGCTCCCTGCCAGCAGCTGCCTTGCCATCAAAATAAATCTGACTTAAACTCATGGATGGTTTGTTCCCTCTGTCCGCGCACCACAGAGGAACACATGGAAGAAATTATGGCTGAGAAGTCTCTCTAGACTGTAGACTTCCTGGTCAGAAAGCTTGGCTTTCCTTTTTTGGTGCAGATTGTGACTGTTATTTTAAGCAATTGAATATGAATGTGGTGTTTGCTCAGAGACCCTGTGTGATACGCTAGGGAAAACTTCCATCCTTTTGAAACAAAGCCTCCCCTTACAAATCGCAGGTCTGGGGACTAGCTGGACGCTCCCTGTGGGGAAGAAGGGAGTGGACAGAGGAAGCCAGCCTGAGCAGGCAGGGGAGGAGGAGTCGTCGTCTTCCTTGATGTTGGTGTTGGGCCCACATTCGCACTCACCCCAAAAGAACTCCAGATCTCAGCTCCTTCCTCGCCGGGGGTCCCATTCTGCCTCTGCTCCCTGGAATACCACGCTGTGATAATGAAGAGCCAGTTTACATAGGTGGGAAGAGGAGTCTCTGGCGTGCTTGATAATGGTGATGGTACCAGCAAGGAAGATCTGTTCATCCTTTCAGTGTTCTACTCTGAGGACAGACCTCAGAGGACCACTGTCCTTTGTTCCTCTTGTGCTGTTGCAGAATTCAAGAGCTCAGAGAGACCAACAGGGAAAGAGGAGGATTTTATGTCAAGGTTTTAGTTGCATACTGGCTCAGCTCGACTTTGTCGTGTCCAAAATGGCCAAGTGTTGGACAAAGACCAGGCTCCAACCTTGTCACATTTGGTCAGGGGGGGTTGGTCTTCGGCCAGAACTTGTAGGTGGGCAGAAGGAGAGCAAAGGCAGTTTGTCAAACTGACAGTTTTGTATCTTGGTGACCCTGCTTGGGCATAACAGGATGCTATGGGAACAGGAGGTTGTAAAACTTTACTTACAGGGACAAAAGTTACTGCTTTTATCTGTATGAGAACACAGAACAACAGCTGTAGAGAGGGAGAAGTTTGGGAAACTTGATTGTTTCTTTTTAAGCCCTGCTTTAGTGCCACATTGAAGGAACGTGAATTTCTCTCTCCGCTCCTCTCTGCTCCAGCTTGACCCAGGGGAAAACTTGATGAAACCAAAAGCCATAGGAGTAAGAAAGGAGTAAAATAATGGAGAGGATGGAAAGAGACGTGGAGAGAGGAGAAGACAGAGAAGTGGTGTCAGAAAGCGATGCCCCACGCCCATGAGAACCGGGTTCCGTCTGGGTTGGCGATAGTCCTGCCGGTTCATTTTCAGTCTTCTGTAGAAACTGTGCGAGTGTTTGATGAGGAACCAGATTTTCTTTCTGGGAGTGGACTGCGCCTTCCTGACTTCAAACAGTGAGAGACTTGTAGGGTGCCACAGAGGAAGTGCAGTGCCCTAAATTCACCCTGGCGTGATTGACACCAAGACTTCTGTCAGCGGATTCACAGTCAGACCTCCTGGCCCTGCTCCAAAGGCTGCACAGTTTTTCATGGTCTCAGTCGGAGTGATTTACAATCAGCGTTTTAGTTTTCACGTTAATAGAATTCCTTGCTTTTCTCATACGGCTTTCCTCTTTTTTCCTGTTACTGACGAAATAATAACAGCTTTACACAAACATCATTTTACTACTTGTCAACCTTAGATTACCTGGTCTAGACTAACCAAGGAAAAGGGGGCTCACCACCAAGAGTATCAATGAAATATCTTTTCCTCTGTCAAGATTCCTTTAAATTAACTGCGTGTATACACAGTTTGGATGCAGAATTGCAGGATCTTCTAGTCCTCTCCCACAGCAAAGCACATTTGAGTAGGTTTATAATTCTTGATTTAGTGCTGGTGATTCGATGGTACAAATGGGAATAAAAATGTAATTTGAAGAGAACAACAATTCCTAAATGGTAGCCTTGCCAGAGTTCAAGTCTAAGAGTTACAACTTAATCACAGCCTTATGACCCAAAGGATAAAATTATTATTATTAAGTCAATTGAAATTTGTTTATAACTCTTTATAACTTTGTTTATATCTCTCTTTCTTGTCTCTACTATAGCTTATAACGCTGGGGTTGAACAGTAGTTGAAATAATCCAATTCTGTCGTTTCTCCATTTCCCAGCAGGTGGCAGTGTTGTCCGGTGTTTGCTGTGGTCCCTCAGAGGCCGGTTGAGAATTCAGAGCCCAGCGGGGTCAATCTCTGGCTGAAGGATACGTGGTCAGTTGGCGCGTTGGAGGGATGCAGTCCGTCGTCCACCACGGGTAACTTGTTAAACTACTGACTACGCTACTTACTCCTCAACAACTTTTCTCCCAGACCACCTCTCTTCTGCAACTGCACATTGGTTCCTGCTGATGACTGGAAAAGTCTTAATCCCTTACCTTGAAAATTAAAAACTTTCATCTACTGAGCCCACTTTGCATCTTAGCCCTGAAGGATGTAACATTCCACCCCCAAATATGCCACTCGGGGGCCGTAGTGGCTCCTGGTGGTGGGAAAGCATTTGAAAAACAGCGGATGCAAGAAAGTCACTGGAATCTTCCTTCGGTATCTTGAAAACTGAAGATGAAATTCCCTGCCCAGCATCAGGAGACTATCACCGTTATCCTCAAGGACAGAAAGTCAAGGTCAAGGGAAATCTGTGCAAATAGTTCTTCACTGTAGTTCTTATCTTCCCGGTCACTTCTTCACCCACTTCATGACTCTTCTCCAAGTCACTGGCTCGTGATGGATCCTCAGTTTATGACTCTTGGTTCTATTCACTGTATACAGGCCCAACTCGAACTGACCTTGTGCCTTAATAAACGCCCCAGACCACATCCAACCTGTATGAAATACATTCGTATGCTGCTTTTTTAAAACTTTAAGCAGATTTTTATTACACAAAGGTTGTCACACAACTGACTTTCTCTGTTTTGTACACCGTTATTCCTCTCCACAGAAGGGCTGCTGCTTCACTCCTTGGCGGTGACGCCAAGTACTAGAATCCTGACTAAGAGAACAGTAGTAGAAATGTCTCTGTGATTTAAGTCGAAAGCAGTCCATTGGTACGTGACTCCGGCACCCAGTTTCAGGAATGTACAAATGTTTTTGTATTAAAAAATACAAAATAAATTACCCTTTGGGATGGACAATGACAGCAGTAAACCACTGTATGTGTTGTAACTGAAACCAGCAATGGTGGGCATGTGTTCCCTACAGCAGCCAGCCTTCTCTACGCATCCTTCACCTGAATTCTCCGAAGTTACAGGGAAGGACCTGGTGTGGTGCTTCCTGTCACAGGTCATGAGTGAGGGCCAAGCGCTATTCTAGGCTAGAACATCCCAGCACCCATCCCAGCACCCATCCCGCCCATGGCACCCATGGCAGATTCCCTCTCCTCCTAAAGGATTTCTGTGACCACAACTTCTGGCATTGCTAACAGAGAGGCCACCCCCGCAGCAGCCAGCAGAGCAGCTCTTATAGCCTTTGTGGGATCAATGACTCCTTTCTCTACCATATTCACAAAGTCTCCTAGCACAGCGTCATAGCCAGCTTCAGAGGAGCTCTGTGGGATTTTCTCAACTATCAAAGATCCTTCCACAGCCATATTCTTCGCGATGGACATCACAGGGATGATCAGTGTTTTTTTAAAATAATTTCTATACCAATTTTTTCATCTTCATTAGCGGAGTTAAGGCATTCAGGATGGAAACGTCCCAAAGCAGGGCACACCCACCCCCCAGCACAATGCTTTCATCCACAGCTGCCCTGGTAGCACTGAGGGCGTCTGTGACCCTGTCTTTCTTCTCATTCACCTTGACACCATCTGTCCCACCAAACTTCAGCACATCCACTCCATCTGAAAGCTTCGCCAGCCCCTCATTCAGTTTCTTTCTCGTATTTGCTGGTTGTGATTTCTAATCACGCGGTGATTTCTTGAATACATTTTTCAAATTGTTCTTTGTCACCTTTGCTGTTCAGAAGCGTGGCCTCATCTTTGGTCACAATGATCTCTCCAACTTTTCCTAAGTCATGGAGTTGAACATCTTTAAGATTTAGAGTTGATTCATCTTCTCCAAACACCGCTCCACCAGCAGCAATAGCCATCCGTGTCTCTCAGCTGGTTCCTCCTGTTGTCACCAAACCTGGAGCTTTGACTGCAACAACTGGAAGACCAGCCTCAGCCTGTTCAAAACCAGGGTACTCAGAGCTTCTCCTCAATGTCCTGAGCAATTATGACCAAGGGCCTTCCATGAACACTGGAGATTCAAGGGTGGATACAATGGACTGGATTCTAAGGATCTTCTTCTCGCTGAGTAGAACACAGGCATCCTGGAATTCACACTTTGGCCTTTCGATGTATTAATAAAATATGGAGAAATATATCATCGATCAAACTTCATGCCTTCAATAATTTCCAATTCAGGGTTTTTCCATCCCTCACTGTGATGACCCCCTTCTGGCCAACCTTCTTCATGGCGTCAGATACGATGTTGCCGATTTCTTTATCTCCATTTGCAGGCATTGTAGCCACCTGAGCCATTTCTTCAGGGGCTGTCACAGGTGTGCACGGTTTCTTAAGTTCAGCAATCACAGCGTCAACAGCTAACATCACACCTCTTCGATTTCCACGGGGTTCGCTGATCTCGAAGCCTTCCTTGGCGACGGAGCGTGCCAGGACAGTGGCAGTGATGGCGCCACCCCCTTCCTCTTTGTGTCGTTAGCAACAGCTTGAACAAGTTTAGTCCCAATGTTTTTGTATTTGTCCTTTAAATCGATTGGCTTTGCAATAGTCACACCGTCTCTAGTTACTCTGGGACTTCCCCAACTCTGTTCAATAATCACCACTCTTCCCTTTGGCCCATTGTTTGGGCGACAGCATCGGCCGGGAGGTCTGCACCCTGGAGCGTGAGCGTGTGGGCGTCCGCACCCAACTTCACCCGTGGGAGCTGCGGGGCAGCGCCCAGGACAGTGGCCTCGCCGGGCCCCGGACCGTGGGAGTGGGCGGGAGGGGGCGGTGTCGGGTAAGGCCGTTCCTATGCTTCTCCTCTGATGATCTTCCGTCAACTTGATTCTCTGGCCTAGGTGAAAAACTCTAAGAGAACCACGCTGAAGTTTTTCTTCCCCTGTTGTGACGGTCAGGATGGGCAGGCCAAGGAGAAGAGGGGAAGTAGGGATAAGAATTGGGAGATTCCCACAATATCTTATGATTCTGTAAATTATTGAGAAAATTTTACCAAATAATTCATTTTAAGGCAACCAATGGAATGGAATGCAAGAGGTCTAGGGAGCAATATAAACTAGGCAGCTGACCCCTGTCCGACTTCTGTCTGTCTGTTTCCCCTTCCTCTCCCCTTTTGGGGTGGACGTAGGAAAGAGTATGGCTACCCACAGACCCGATCCGACAGTGTCCACCACTAATTCGCTTCATGAATCCTAGAAAAAGACTGCGATTAGCCCAGCTTGGACCAATTATCTATGACCAGTGGAACAGAACTGATGATTGAAAGAGGATGTGGCCCCTCCGTAGCAGCGGGGGGCAGTTTCCAGTGCGGGCTGGGGCCGCACAGGCCGGAGGGCGTACCCGGTGCACGCTGAGGTGTACCGTGCTGCTGTGACGCAGAGGGAGTAAGACGAAGAGGACGTAGGTAGGGGATGTCTAAAAGAAATAGTTTGTGGGACGTGGATAATGAAATAAAAGGTGCAAGAAAGCATCAAAGCCCTCTAAGAATCCAAATCAAAACAAGAAAAGGGAACAGTGGTCATGCGGGGGAGGATGATAAAGCACGAGAGACTTGATGCTGTCCATTAGAATCTTTGTGGAAAATCATACGATACATCGTAAACATTTAAATTTAGTTTTTTTATATTCTCAGATTAATAACTTAGTACATTGCCTCAAGGTTTTGGAAACTTGTGGTTCAGAAGAGCAAGGGCACTAACCCGAAATAACGTAATCAAATACTCTCTATTCCAATAGAAAGGCACTGAGATATCCTGGACAAATCACCTGTTCTACATCTTTAATTCACTGTTTCGGTCTGTGAAATCAAGTCACGTGTGCCCTGAGGAAATTTGACTGATCCATGGCAACAGCAACTTGCACATTCTTTAAACAAGTACTACGTCCCTGGAAATTTGAGGAGAGTTTGCCTCCTTCGTATCTCCATTTCTTTTGTGGACAACCTCTCTTTTTCTCCTCACATTTTTTCTCCTGTGGATTGTTTTATAGCCTATGACTGCTTCTACCAAGGTGCAATTACACCTTGGTCCACTGCTCCACTTTTCCTTTCAACTTCTCTTCTTACCTTATCTTTGCTCATTTTATACAGCATATTAATTTTATTGCTACCACCGTAAATGCTTTGGAGCAGAGGTAACTTTAGATTACTTGTACTCTAGAAGCTGAAATATAAGCATCTTAGCTCTCCACTGCTGTGTAACAAATTACCCCAAAACACTGTGGTTTACACAAAAACATTTGTCTCATCTTATATTCCCCTGGGCCTGGGACCTGGGCTGGGCTTAGCTGGGTACCCTGCTGCCGGATCATTCACAGGCTGGGCTGAGTGTGTCACTGGGGGCTGTGGTCGTCTAGGACCTTGGTTGGGGGAGGATCTTCTCCTAAGCCCACCCACATGGTGTTCTGCAGAACCCCATCTCAGTTTCTGGTCCTGTGGGCCTCTTCATGAGTGAGAAAGAGAAGACAAGCAAGATAAGTCGGAGTTTTTACAATGTGATCTCAGCGGCGATGACCCATAACTTTCATTGTGTGGCATTTGTTGTATGCAAGTCTCCCAAAGGGAGGCCGTGGACATCATACAGAGAGGGACGCGGGACTACTTGGGTTTCTGCACCGCATCATAAAATGAAGAACACTGTAATTCAGTGGGTATGAAAAATACACCCAGCTGCATTTTTCTGATTTGCATATCTAAGTTTATGTGTGGCTGTGTGTCTAGGCTTGTATGTCTCAGGAGAGAAAAGAGTTGTACTTAGTGAGCAGTAGAATGCATATAAAACCCATTCCAAATCGTATACTGTTCTATGCCTCTCCCTCTCTCCTTCAACTTCTGGGAGGTGGCTTTTGCCTGTACTTTGAAAAAAAAAAATAGAAACCAGCAAGAGACTCTCCCTGCTCATTGAATCCCTGCGTCTATAAACATATCCATCTACACCCACCTTTATCCTCATTGCTGCCCCGCTCTAGAGCTACCGTGCTGCTGATCAGGCTGAGCTCTGCAAGTGGGCTGAGCTCTAAACTCCTCTACTTCCCAAGAGACCACATTTTATTCTCTCCTTTAAAAGATAAGAAGTCAACTTTCCTTCCGTCTGGAGAAATCCATTGGTTAATGCCCTGTTTCACTAAGTCCCTTTCCAATCAGTTTTCCTAAATCAGTCATTTACTGTCTTTGACTTGATTTTTTCAACTTTCATTTGTGTACCCCAGCAGACTAAGCTCCATTAGTTGATTTCTCTTTGTCACAAAACTCCTTACTATTTCAAATTTCTTTTAAACTCTGCCTAGAAGAAACCCTATTGTCAAAGTCACTAATGATGTTAAATCCAACGGTCAATTCTCATCACCCCACCCCCCAGCCTCTGGTAGCACTGGACAAGGTTGATCATCATGTCCTTCTTGCTGCATTTTTATCACCTAATTTTAAGGATCCCACTTGATTTTTCCTCTCTGTCTTTGCCATGCCCTCTGTGATCATGCGGCTTCCCCTCCATCTCTTGGTATTGGAGGGCCTCTGAGCCCAATCCCAAACCCTCTCCGTTTTTACACCTACGCTCACCTCCTGCACGAGCTCAGCCCATCTCAAGGCTTTAAGCTCCATGCACGTGTCCACAGCTTATTCAGACATTCCTCATTTAACAACCAAGTTATGTTCCTGTCACTAGGTCATTAAAAGAACTGATTGCTTAAAGAGGAACTGTGTGTGGTATGTGCATTACAATATTCAGAACAAAGAAACAGTTGAAGGAAATTCCAACTTGATGACTTTGTTTTGGTTTGCATAATTCTTACATGCAGTGCTAAATGTATAACAGAACATAAAACTACAGTGCTGTGATATTCAGTAAAATCAGCAAAATTTGCAGTACTGTACAAACAAGATATCCGGTATAGAAAAGAGACATTGAGACACTAGAAACAAGATAAACAGTACTGTACAAAAATGGATCATAATCATAATCATAAGCAGTGAGCTCTAAGTCCAAACGGTGTGCCTCAATCATAAACCCCAAAAGGCATTAAATAAATCATTGAATAAGGAATAACTATAGTTATTTTGGTGGCCCAGACTTTTCTTCTAAGTACTATATTGGCCATCTCCTCCAGGCTAGTTAATAGGTTATTTAACTTATTATTTCTTGAACTCTTGACTTCCACCCTTCTCAGATTTGTTCCTCCTAACATCTCACCTCAGCTCATGGCGTCTCCCTTACTTTAAGTTCCACACGGGCCACCATCCTTGGCTCCTCCCCTTCTCCCACACTCTCTTCTGAGCCGTGGGAAAAGTCTACTGCCATTGTCCTGGGAAAATATCTCAAAGCCATTGCCTTTGTTCCCAGTTTGATCATTAGCTCCTCTCACCAAAGGAAGTGTGACAAGCATCCTGTCTTGTACGCTGGGCCCTGGCCCTCTTTTCCTTGCAACCACAGTCTATTCTCCTCACAAAAGGCAGGGGAAACTTTAGAAACCGGAGTCAGATTATGGCAGCCTTCTTCTCACAACTCCACAGGGCTGGCTGTGTCACACACGCTGTACACCAAGTCCTTCCCACAGATCCCCACATCTTAGATGACCTGAACTCTGACCTCCTCTGCTATTGCTTTCTTGAGCTTACACTCCCTTGGCTGTGCTGATTCCTGGGTCTTTCTGGAACCTGCCACACATTTGGAGACGTCCTGAGCTACCCTCCACCATAGCCTCATGTTTGACCCCCATCGCTGTCATGTCTGCTTGAAGGTCACTTTGTCCGGAAGACTGACTCAGACTCCTCCTCCACATCGTTCTTCTGCTATTTCTACTTGCTTACCCTGTTTTTTCAAAAGCACATCTTGTCTATTAACTAATATCCAATTTACTGTCAGTTATTAATGTGTTTGTTTTTATTTTCCAGAATGTAAACATCATGATGAAAAGTATTTCTGTCTGTTTTCTGCATTGCTATATTCCGGACTTCCTGTTATATAAGTTGTTCCTTAAATGTATTTTAAATATGCCTTACTAATCGTGGACAGCCAGACTTTATTTCCAAGACCAACTGATTCACTTAATTTTTTAATTTTACTGCTGAGCATTTAATGCTACAGATCTTTATTTTCATATTACTTTCCCCTCTCCTCTTTCCTGGTAGCAGATTCTGTTTCTGCCTGACCAGTTTTCTCTGTTTTCTTTTAGAGGTATTTATTTCTCTAAATTCAGTTATGTTATTATGCCATCACTGATTTTATATGTTCCCTGTATTATTCATCTTTCCTGTTCCTGGAACAAAACAGCTAACACCTGCAGGTTAAAGGCAGAGAGAAGCTTATTTGGCTTACAGTTTTAGAGGTTTCAATCCATGGTCAGCTGGGTCCAAGGCAGAAACATCATGGCAGAGGGATGTGGCAAAGAAAATCTGTTCAGTTCATGGTGAGCAGGAAACAGCACAGGAGACCACCAGCAAGAGATGTTCCTTACAATACCATGCACCCAGTGAGTCACGTCCTCCAACTGGGTTCCATCCCCCATCAGATCGTGAACATAGCACTCCCATAATCCAGTCATCTCCCTGGAACTCTCTTAACCCAGTCAGTATATCTATTAAGATGAACTGACACAATCTTACCCACACATCTATCTATGCAACTGCTCTTCACATCTCTTCAGCCTTGCTATCTCTCCACTGTCCCACATGACACCTTTTCTTGGATCTACTACAGGTATTTCAACCTCAAAAAACCCATCTGACTGCGTATATATTATAAATATATATATATAATATATATGACTGCATATATAAATATACATCTGACTGAAAGCATATATATTCAATTAATATGTATTTTAATATATATTATGCAATTTAATACATATATTCTTCTTTCCCCCATCCCAGTTATTCTTTCCTTTTGAGCAGTTTCTTTCCCTTTCACAATATCTACTGTACATTTTGGATCTTATTTACTCTTTCAGTTTCTTACACTAGGGAGACAATATGGTGTTTACACATATGAGTCTGATTTATTTCATTTATGAGTATTGTCTCTAGTTGTATCCATTTACCTATAAAAACCTGGAGTTTATCCTTCTTTGTGGCTAACTAATACTCCACTGTACAAAAATATCACATCTTTTTTATCCATGCCTCAGTTGATGAGCATTTGGGTTGTTTCTAAGATTTAGATATTACAAATTGTGCTGATATAAACATGGGTGCACATATAATGCTATGGGATGATGTTTTTAATTCTTCTGGAAAAATACCCAAAGGTGAACAGCTTGGTTGAATGGGACCCCTAATCCTAGTTTTTTGAGGAATTTCCACACTGATTTCCCCAGTGGTTGTACCAGGCTACACTCCCACTAACAGTGGAGAGGGGTTCTTTTTCCCCACAGCCCAGCTAGTGTTTGTTATTTGTTGATTTCTGAATGATAGGCATTCTTTCAGAGTGAAAGGGAATTTCAGTTTTGTTTAATTTGCACTTCGTGAATGACCAGTGATACCGAACATTTCTTCATGTATTTATTTGCCATTTGTGTTTCTTCATCTGGGAAACATACATTCATCTCAGTTGCTGACTTTTGGATTGGGTTTTTGAATTTGGGGGGGGCTTAATTTTTTCAATTCTTTATATGCTCTAGATAGAAGTCCTTTGTCTGAGGGACAGTTGGTTAAGATTTTTTTCCCACGCTGTGGGTTTTCTATTCACTCTGTTAGTGATTTTGTTTGATGTGCAAAATCTTTGAAGTACTTCCCATGTGGTTTGGTTTTTGTTCATGAACTCTCTGCCTAGCCCTGTCTTTAAGATTCCTATTCTTACCATAGTAATAGTGTCATCATTCCTCATTGTTCAAGTTGGAAATGTGGAGATTTTTCACACTGTTTATTCTGTATCAAATCTAATTGATTGCATAGCCACATTAGTTTTACATTCTCAGCACACACCAGGCCGTCCCTGGGGTGATGGTGCAACCACGTGATGGCGCACATTGCGAGCGCCGTCCTCCAAGCTGCTACTGAGAGGCCTTTCTAAAAGCCACGTCCAAAGCTGAGGTCCACTTAGTTCACATCTCAGAATGGCTCAACTGGCCAGAAAAACCTCTTTCTCCCCTTTCCTTTCTTTTCCTTATTTGTCCTTAGACATCCTTACCGATGAACAGTTATTTTACCTATCGTTGCCCTAATTTGCCACACATTCTACAGCTATGAGCCCCTCCAGGCCGTGTTCCATGCTCGAAGCGCTGCTCCTCCTTGTGCTTTCCCGTAGGTACTCGCTGTCCGTCAGCATTTTCCTTTTCTTCTCCACTCAGCAAACTCACGCCCATCTCTTAAAATTCAGCTTGATCATCTTTTTCTAAAAAATTGTCCCTGAATTTCATTTTCAAGCAAAGATAAACACTCTTTTGGTTGATTCAACAGCATCATAGACATTATAGACTGTATCAGAAATGTTGTTCACATGTTTCCTTCTAGTCTTTCAGCCAAAAATTATGTCTTCCTCATCACTGCGTTCTCAGTGTTCAACACAGTTCTTGCTTGACCTGCAATAAATGATCAACTAATACATTGGACTCTTGAGTTACAGCTGGCCTCACATATGACAACTTGGGTTATGACCAGAATTTTAGGTTTAACTTATGACCCAAATATTGAGTTATGACCCAGATGCAGGCTGCTTGTGTGGTTATAAAGAAAGACTCGTGGTGCCAGAAAAGTGTATGTAAGTGCACATAATTGTCAGTTTGAGCCCAGATGCATGTGATTGTGGATGTGATTTCAGTCAGTGCTTTATATAATTGCTACAATTACTGCTATCAAACTGCCCCCCACAAAAGCTAGAAAATAAGCTAAGGAAGGAAGGGAAGGTAAAGAAAGCAATCATAATTGAAAAGAAGGAAATTGTGGAACAGTAAGAGGGTAACTTTCATGTGACTGATCTTGCTAACATGTGCAGCATGTCCAAATCCACCATCTTGACAATCTTTCAATGAAAAGGTTTGTGTAAGGAAGCTGGTGTTGCTAAAGGGGTTACCCAAATTAGTAAGTCACGATCAACAGTGTTAGAGGAGGTAAAAATGCTATCGTGAATATGGATAAATGAAAGGCCGATGGCAGGTTATAGCCTATTTGAGTCCATAATTTGTGAAAAACTACGGGTATAAATGCAGAGACCTAAAGGATAACCCATTAACAAGTGACAATGTTGAAACATTTTGTGCCAGTAAGGGGTGGTTTCACAATTTTAAAGTGAGAACTGGGGTTCATAGCGTGACTAGGCACGGCGAGGCAGGCAGTGCTGACAAGAGGGCTGCAGATACCACATACACCGCTTTGAAACAATGACACAGAGAAATGGCTTTTGCTCTCATCAGGTTTTCGACTGTGATGAAACTGGCCTTTTCTAGAAGCAAATGCCCAAGAGAACATACATTACCCAGGCAGGGAAGCAAATGACAGGCCACACTCCTGTGAAGGACAGGCTAACCTTATTGCTACGTGCCAGTGCAAGTGGCGAGCTCAGGCTGAAGCCTCTGTTGGTTTATCACTCCGAGACCCCTAGAGTGTTCAGACAACATAAAGTCATGAAGACTAGGCTAGGGGTCATGCAGGGATCTAAAGCAAAAGATTGGGCAACAAGAGTACTTTTTTTGGAGTGGATCAGGGGGGCTTTGAATCCTACTGTTAAGAAACGTCTAGCAGCAAAGGTTTACCACTGGAGGCTCTCCTCATCATGGATAATGCTCCTGCTCACTCAGGAGATTTGGAAGAAGAACTGGCTGAAGAATTCAGCTCCTCCCACCTAATGCAACTCCTGTACTGCAGGCTATGGACCAGCAGGCTGTAGCTAACTTTAGGAAGCTGTACACTAAGGAACTGCTCCTGAAGTGCTTGCAGATGGTCTCAGATATGGATTTATTCCTTAGAGACTTCTGGTAGGAACACAATACAATCCTTTCCTGTGTGGGGTTGAGAACTCCTGGGCCAATGTCTCTCTAAGGACCCTGAGATCTGCCTGGAACAAAGAGTGACCTAAAATTATACAAGAGAGAGACTTCGAAGGCTGTAGAGAAGAGTGTGAGCCTTCCACTGACCCTGTGGTGGACGACATTGTCACTATAGCAGCCCATCGGCCTGCAGGTAGATAGTGGTGATGTTGAGTAACTGGTGGAGGAGCACTCAGAGGAACTGGCTACAGAGGAACTCCAGCTACTTCTGGCTGTGCAACAGATAATGACAGCCGAGGAGCTCTCTGAAGAGGAGGGCGATATCAACAACCAGTGCAGCGAAGTTCTTCAAAATAAAAGAAATCCTGAAAAAATGGACACAGCTGCAAACATTTGTGGAGAAGACCCACCTGGACAGAGGAAAAAACAGTCAGTGCATTCACTTGCTTAATGACAATGTTGTGGCATAATACAGAGCAGTGCTAAAGAAAAGACAGAAACAGACAACCTTAGGCCAGGACTCAGTTCTGAAAGGGTTGAGACCTAGCGAGCCAGAAGCAGGTCTTGATGGGCTATGAACTCTCCCAAGGAGAGAAAGGACACCTGAGAGTCAGATCCCTGGTGCTCTTACGGAAGGGGATTCTCCTTCCAAACAGTAACCACCCTCCATTTCATCCTCCCTTCCTGCAAGCCTGATGTCAACCTGAATGGTGAGTGCAAAATGAAGTTGTTTCTGGTAAACCAGGCACATTTTATAACTTTCTGGCTAACACACCAGGAAAATCGTTGGTGTTTCTGGTAAATTATGCGTATGGTACAGCCCTCTTTTATTATGAAAAGGTGAGGTGAAGGGTGATTTGGGAGGTTCAGAGTACTTTGAGTATTTCCATTATTTCTTACGGGAAAAATAGTTTTAACTTGCAACCAACTCGAGTTACAACCAGCCTTTGTGAATGAGTTGAATTTGTAAGTCAAGTGGCCACAGTATTAGGGTAAATAAGAGAAGAAACACCACACACTTTGGATACCTAGTGTGTTAGTTCAGCTTCAACTTAAAAATCTCAAAAACTACAAATTGGAAATAATCTTCCCCAAAAGAATTAAAAACATCATACCATAGCAATATATGAGCACCTATGCTTACAGCAGTGCAGCTCATAATAGCCAGGTCTTGGAAACAACCTAGATGCCCATCGACTGAGGAATGGACAAAAAAGATGTGGTATTTCTATAAAATGGGATACTACTCAGCTATAAAGAATGATAAACTGGACACTTTCATACATAAATGGATGCGCTTTGAGAATATACTTATCAGTGAAATAAATAAGTCACACATGTGTAACATCATATTGTTGCACCTATGTGACAAACTGAAAGAAAAACTATGCATATGTTTATGTGTATGAATATAAAAGATAGTTAATATAGCTAAAGAAAAAAAAGAATTCACTGAGATTTTGATAGATATTGAGGTGAATATATAGATAAGTTTAGGGAGAATAAATGTTTTGGTATTTGTCCAATTCACATACATAGTCTCTCTTCACTTATTTAGGTTTTATTTGAGTACTTTTGATCAGTTTTTATAGCTTATAGGATACAGATAATGAACGCATTTTGGTAGATTTGTACAGTAATGTTACTTTAAGCTTTTTTGTGATGTTGTAACTTGTGCCTTTGCAATTTTATTTTTCAATTGTTCATTGCTTGTACATAGGCCAACACTAGATTTCTGTATATGCTTTTGTGACCTTGTACCATGACCTTGCTAAACCTGCTTGTCTGTTCTGTTGATTTTTTTGTAGATTCTTTGTAAACCAAAAAAAAAAAAAAAATTGAAAATAAATGGAGTAAATAGACATTTGTGTCACTATTCTCCCTGTAAGAATTCTTACTTTAAGGAGAGATTCCAACGTAGCCAATTAGAGAACAAAGGGCATTAGAAAAGCTCAGAGGAGAGACACTGGATAAGATTTTTGCACAATAGAGAATAAGAATAGACCAATGCTTTAACTTCCATGGTACTGTAACCACAAGCAGAAACACTGAAATAACACACAGGATTTGGAGACAGATTTATTTATGCTGATGGGCATGATCAGAATCATTCCCAAAATATCAGGCACTGATCTCTAGTGGTTTAGGGCTTATATGGGATAAGTAAGCAGGAAGTAGAGGGAAAACCACTTGTTAACTGGGGATTTGTTCTTACAGTATGCATCATAATGACCAGCTGTTTTTAAGACACAAAGCTAACAGGAGCTGTAACAGGAACTATTACCTGGGGGGAGGGATCTTGTGCTATAGTACCATACATGGCCAGACAGGTAACCCTTAAGAGAAGAGTGCTTACAGGATCCTAACAAAACTAACTACATATATACTAACGTGTTCTAACAATGTTAGAGCTTTCCTCAATCTCTAATCACATTTCCCTCCCTGTGTATCTCTCCCCCCACCTCCATGAAATTTCCCTCAAGCCCCCTCATCACTAACCTTTTACTCTAGCTATAAAATAACTCCAACAGAGCCCACTTCTGCTTTTCCACTTCCTGATTCTGCTATTTTTCACCTGCTGATATTGCCATTACCTCTTCTTACCTACTTACTCCCTCCCTTTATTTCCTTTCTATTGCTTTATCTCCTTCCTCAACATCCCAGACTGCCTGCTAATAATACTGAAGTGTAGTTCAATGGTGGTGAACCTATGGCACCTGTGTCACAGTGGGCTATTCATACCGTTGAGAGCTCTAAAAGATTTGCCATCCCTGGTATAGTTTGTAAGGGAGACTGACAAAATAGTGAGATTATAAAACAATTTTTTTATTTTAAAGAGAAAAAAACACAGAAAAGAAGAACAAAAAACAAAAGAGACAAACAACTACAAGAAAACAAAAACCCCAAAACAATAACAATGAAGGCTTTCGAAACAAGATGATAGGAATTTAACAATGGTTGTTACATTGCATATTATTATCTTCAACACAGTTGGTCAGATTACCAGATATAAACATGCAAAAATGATCAAATCATATAAGTATTAACTGTTCTTTTCCAAGAACTAATGGAATTAGTAGTATTATTCACTATCTTATGTATATACATATATATATATACACACAAAATTTATATCTTTTCCTTTTCCTTTCTTTCTTTTCTCCTTTCCCCTATCCCAGCTTTTTCCCCTTTGAGCAGTTTCTTACCCTTTCACAGTATCTATTGTATATTTTGGATCTTATTTACTCGTTCAGTTTCTTACACTAGGAAGACAATATGGTATTTACACATCTGATTTATTTCACTTATGAGTATAATTTCAATATAAAACAAATTTAAATGTTCATGATTAACGTATGGTGGGATCTGTGAGTGTTGTTATAGCCAGTATTAATGTTCGCCTTATAACACAACGACTGGGTACTATCCAATTAAATTTAATAGGCTGAAATGGTAGACAATATTGCTTTATAAATAAAGCTAAATCCACCTCACTGGAAAACAGAAACTAACTAAAGTGACTTTCATATCAACACAAAATACTCCTCATGATACTTGACCTTAACTCTCAGCATACCACCCCCCCATACACACATGAATAAATTAAGCAACAGAATGCCTCCAAGGACTCCCAACTCCCCCAAAGCAGACCCAAGGGGCACTGATGGAGAGTAAATCAAACACCAAATAGATGAATTGTATGAAGTGATCAAAGAGGAACCGAATGAACTTGGTGAACTCAAAGACCATATAAACAAACAGATAGTGGAATTAACAAGCCAACAAATAACTTTAAAGAAAAGTCAAATAAAAAAATTAGAAGACCACTCAAACCACTCAAAATGTGAATGACAAATTTACCAAAGAAGTAGTGTCTATGAAAAGGTGCCAAACAGCAATCCTAGCGATAAAGAATTCCACTGAAAATATGAACAATAGAAGTGATCAACGTGAGGACTAAGTGTCAGACTTCAAGGACAGATAGGAAGTACAAGAGCATATACTCAGAGGTACCTATAGAATACAGGCGAGCGACACAGCTGTTGCTCTGAACGTGCAGACAGTCCCAGGGTCCAGGCGGCGTCAGACTCCGGGGTACACTCTGCCTAGCTCCCTGGGACCGGGAGGCCTTGATCCCCACCCAGTTAAGGCAGAGGCTCCACCCGCATGCCCTGGGAGGCTGCTCTCCTTTGCTGCACGCAGGACCCAACTCTACCAGGTCCTGTGATTCAGTACGACCCAAGAATCAGCACAACCCTCAGGGGAACACCTGGCCAGCCTTGCAGGACACAGAGGTATGCACCCCAGCCCAGATCAGCCCAGGACCCCAGAGCTGCTCCTCAGGGACTGACCAACATAGCTGCAGGGCCTTGGAGAGCTTGGGCTCCCCTCACCAGAGTGAAGAGCATGTGCGAGCTCCATACTTCAGTGGAGCAGCTTGTGTGTGCGGCATCCCAGAGCTCACAGACCCCCGCCTAGCTGGGAGCAAGGCCCTGGCACTGTAGGCCTGGGACTCGCCCAGGCTTGCCCTGGCACAGCTGTTGCTCTGAACTTGCAGACAGACCCAGGGTCTGGGCGGAGTCACACTCCGGGTTACACTCTGCCTAGCTCCCTGGGACCGGGGGGCCTTGGCCCCCACCCAGCTAAGGCGGAGGCTCCACCCGCATGCCCTGGGAGGCCACCCTCCCTTGCTGTGTGCAGGATACAGCTCTACCGGGTCCCACGACTCAGCATGACCCACCACTCAGCGTGACCCACCACTCAGTGCAACCCTCAGGGGAACACCCAGTCAGCCTTGCAAGACACAGAGCCACATAGTTTCTAGAAGAAAATGACAAAACGAAACACCAAGAGGCAGACTCAGTCCCCCAGCCCACAAAGAACAAACCCAAGAGACACTGAAATGGAAGATGGTGGGAGTCACACAAATGGACTTTCTGAAATGATAGAAAATGCAATAAAGAGACAGCTTGATGAAGCTATAGAGAAATTCAAATCAGAAATTTTCTCTCAGCTAAAAAATGAAATGAGAATCAGTATTAAAGAAATGTTGTGTGTATCTAAAGAAGAGCAAGACAAAAAAATAGAAGAACTTAAGAAAATGATCAAAACCTTGAATGAACAGTATAAGACACAAACAGAATGCATGAAACAGATGCAGAGGAAATGCAGGAAATGAAAAACTCCATGGAAAGTTTGAAAAACTGCTTAAATGAAGCTGAAGATAGAATCTCAGATCTTGAAGACAGCATGGGAGATCATGGCCACAAAAGAAAAGATCTCCTAAAAATAGTAAGGAACCAAGAAACAACAATTCAACAGCTGCAAGATGAGGCCAAGAGAAATAACATAAGATTAATAGGCATAAATGAAAAAGCAGCGGTCAATACTAATGATCTGCGAAGACTATTCACAGAAATAATAGCAGAAAACTTTCCAAACATGGGAAGACAATCTGAAAGACAGGTAACTGAGGCATACAGAACCCCAGTTAACCATAACCAAAATAAATCCTCACCCAGACATATAATAGTAAGGGTACTAGAAATACAGCACAAGAACAAAATACTAAAAGCTGTCAGAGAAAAGAAACAGATCACCTATGAAGGAAAGCCTATCAGAATCATGGCAGACTTCTCAACACAAACCTTTAAGTTAAGAAGAGCTTGGAGTGAAGTATTTCAAATCCTGAAAGAAAACAACTTTCAACCCAGATTGATGTATCCTGCAAAACTATCCTTAAAAACTGATAGAGAAATAAGATACTTCCACGACAAGGAACAACTGAAGAAATTTATGGCCACCAAACCAACACTACAAAGAGTATTGAAAGACACTCTAGAAAGAGACAAAGATAGCCACAATCTTAAGAATAACAGCAAGAGGAAACCACTAAGCAGGGCAAATAATTAAACAGAAAATGTAGAAAACCAACAACAGAAAGATATCATGACAGGGATGAGTCGGTACATGTCAGTTTTATCAATCAATGTAAATGGTCTCAACTCACCAATAAAAAGAAACAGACTAGCAGAGTGGGTTAAGAAACAAAACCCAGCAATATGCTGTCTACAAGAAACACATTTAACTCAAAAGGAAACTCACAGACTAAAAATCAAAGGCTGGAAAACAATACTCCATGCAACAGGAACCTAGAAAAAAGCAGGGGTAGCTATTATGTTTGCAGACAATGCAAACTTCAAACCGAGAATGATCAAAAGAGATAAAGAAGGTCACTACATACTTGTTAGGGGAAAACTTCAAGAGGAAGAGATTACAATCATAAATATATATGCACCAAATATGGGAGCACTCAACTATGTAAGACAATTCTTAATAGACATGAAAAACCAAATAAACAATAATACAGTTATAACAGGGGACCTTAACACCTCACTGACACAGAGAGACAGATCAACCAAACAAAAAATCAGCAAAGAAATAGCAGAACTGAATCAAGCTTGTGAACAAATGGATTTAGTAGATGTATACCGAGTATTCCACCCATCAACATCAGAATACACATTCTTCTCAGATGCACATGGGTCATTCTCTAAAATAGATCATATACTGCTCCACAAAACAAGCTTAAGTAAATGCAAATGAACTGAAATAATTCCATGCACATTATCTGACCATAGCACAGTAAAATTGGAAATGAATGACAAAAATACCTACAATAACCTCATAAACACATGGAAATTAAATAATACTCTCCTAAACAATCAATGGGTCACAGAAGAAGTTAAAGAAGAAATTAAACAATATCTACAATTGAATGAAAATGCAAATACAAATTATGGGAACCTGTGGGATACAATGAAAGCAGTTCTCAGAGGGAAATTTATAGCACTAAACTCTCATATCAGAAAAACAGAAAGAACACACATAAACAACCTAATGATGTACCTCAAACTTCTTGAAAAAGAAGAGCAAGTCAAGTCCAAAGCCCAAAGAAGGGAGGAAATTATTAAGATTAGAGAAGAAATTAATGCAATTGAAACTAAGAAAACAATACAAAGAATTAATGAATCAAAGAGTTGGTTCTTTGAAAGAGTAAACAAAATTGATAAACCCTTAGCCAACCTTATCAAGAAGAGGAAAGAAAAAACTCAGATTCATGCAATAAGAACTGAAAAGGGTGAAATCACTACAGACCCGGTGGAAATACAGAAGATCATCAACACCTACTTCAAAAACCTTTACTCACATAGATTCGATAACACAGAAGAAATGGACAGATTCCTAGAAACCTATGAATTACCAAAGCTGAATCAAGAAGATGTAAAACTGTGAAATAGCCCAATTTTAGATAATGAAATTGAAAATGTAGTTAAGACCCTACCAACAAAGAAAAGCCCAGGCCCTGATGGATTCACTGCTGAATTCTATAAGAAATTTAGGGAAGACTGAATGCCAACACTCCTCAAACTCTTCAATGAAACTGAAAGGGAAGCAAGTCTCCCTAACTCATTCCTGGAAACAAGTATTACCCTAATACCAAAACCAGAGAAAGACCCAACCAAAAAAGAAAATTACAGGCTAATCTCCCTGATGAACATAGATGCAAAAATCCTCAATGAAATACTGGCAAATAGAATACAGCAAGTTATCAGAAAGATTATACACCATGATCCAGTGGGATTCATCCCAGGAATGCAGGGATGGTTCAACATACGGAAATCAATGCATGCAATACACCTATCAACAGGGCCAAGGACAAGAACCACATGATAGTCTCAAAAGCTGCAGAAAAAGCTTTCGACAAAATCCAACACTCATTAATGATAAAAACCCTACAGAAAATCGGAATAGGTGGTCTCTACCTCAACCTGATAAAAGCCATATATCATAAACCAACAGCCTACATCTTACTAAATGGAGAAAAACTGAAAACTTTCAACCTAAAATCAGGAACAAGACAAGGATGTCCATTATCACCACTCCTATACAATATAGTTCTGAAAATATTAGCCAGAGCAATTAGACAAGAGAAAGAAATAAAGGGAATAAGGATAGGAAAGGAAGAAGTGAAATTATCATTATTTGCAGATGATATGATACTCTACATAGAAGACCCCCAAAAATCCATTAGAGG
Organism: Dasyprocta punctata; assembly: GCA_004363535.1. NCBI lineage: Eukaryota > Metazoa > Chordata > Mammalia > Rodentia > Dasyproctidae > Dasyprocta > Dasyprocta punctata. The sequence goes on along the minus strand of RJWM01027889.1, from coordinate 930 downwards.
ACTTCTAGAAGTAATAACCAAATTTAGTAATGTAGCTGCAAACAAGGTGAACACTCAAAAATCAATAGCATTCCTGTACACAAACAACAAAGTCACTGATAGAGAAATAAGGGAAACCACACCCTTCACTATAACATCCAAAAAATTGAAATACTTAGGAATCAATCTAACAAAGGAAGTAAAAGATCTATACAGTGAAAATTACATTTCTCTAAGGAAGCAAATTGAAGAAGATTTCAGAAAATGGAAAGATATTCCCTGTTCATGGACAGGAAGAACAAACATCATGAAAATGGCCATTCTCCCAAAATTATTATACAGATTCAATGCAATCCCAATCAAAATACCACTTGCCTACCTCACAGAGCTAGAGAAAGCATTCCTGAAATTCATCTGGAACCAGAAAAGACCTAGAATAGCAAAGGCAATTCTGGGCAACAAAGGGAAGGCAGGAGGCACCACAATCCCTGACTTGAAACTATACTACAAAACTACTGTGATAAAATCAGCATGGTACTGGAATCAAAACAGACCTGAAGATCAATGGAATAAACTAGAAGATACAGCCCCAACTCCAAACACACTTAACCACCTCATCTTTGACAAAGGGGCCAAACAGGTACATTGGAAGAAAGACAGCCTCTTTAACAAATGGTGCTGGAAAAACTGGCTTTCTATATGACATAAACTAAAACTAGATCCATGCCTATCACCATGCACTAAAATAAAGTCAAAATGGATCAAAGATCTGAATATAAAAACAGAGACACTAAACTTACTAGAAGACAGTAGGTAAAAATCTTGATGACATAGGAGTAGGCAGAGAGTTCTTGAACAAAAATCAGATTGCATGGGAAACACTTCCCAGAATCAACAACTGGGATCTCATCTTACTAAAAAGTTTTTGCATGTCAAAGGAAATCTCCAACA